>QRFJ01005774.1:0-46077 GCA_006176705.1 Cocos nucifera
AGAGAGATCATCATCCTCCGTGATGATCCATATGGTCGGTAGCATTTTATGAGTTAATAATGATTATTCATGTCTTAAATTTTCAACTCTTGAAAATATGAATTATCGTTATGATTAACTCAAAGGATGTATCACAGACACTAAATACACATATGTGATAGAAAATAACCCATTTTATTGATTATAGTCAAAATTATAATTTTGCCCCTAGAAGTGTATTACAAGTGTCAGCCAATTCTGGCTTCTAGGGCACGTATATCTAACACTGCAGTGCCGTCTGCTATTGGGTTGATGGTGACAGCCATCGCCGTCTGGTAGCGGATCGCTGTCGCCTGCAGCGGACTGATGGTTATGGCTGCAGCCATCTGATACTAAGCCACTTGGAGCCAAATGGAGGGTTGAAGAGCTTTGACGTGTACCCATTTTGGAGGGATTCGGACTCCCGAAGGGAATATGGCCAGAGAGGGTCGCTCGGGAGGAATAATAGATGAAGGAGCCCAAAAGGAGTTCGGCTCCTGTAGGTGTCCGTCTGATGGAGGGATCCAGGAATCCGATCGAGGGGATGTTTGGGTGGAGTCCAACTCTTGGAGAGGTCTGGTCGAGAGGATGTCTGGGAGGAGTCTGGCTCTAGAAAAGGTCCGGCTAAGAGGACGTCTGGGAGGAGTCCGACTAGAGTTCGACTGCTGAGGAGTTCGACCGCTAAGAAGTTTGGCCACTGAGGAGTTCGATCCTAAGAAGTTTGGCCACTGAGAAGTTCGGCTCTTGAGGAAGTCCGATCGAGGGGACGTCTGGGAGGAGTCCGGCTCTTGAACAGGTCCAACCGAGAGGACGTCTGGAAGGAGTCTGACTAAAGTTCTTCTACTAAGAAGTTCGGCAGGCTGAAGGAGTTCGGCTAAGGCTCGTCTACTGAAGCCCTTCTGTGACTACCAGTTGCACCAGCCTGAGCATCAGACTAGACTTCGGTGGGAGTGGGGTTTATCCCCAACAATAGTCCCCACACTCTCGAGTTCAAAATTCGAAGGAAGAAAGTATCGAAACAGGCGACTGCCGAAGTCCTTTTCCGAGCTCTGCATTTGTTGAAGTTGAAACTCGGAAAGATCTCTTCTTCAGTTGAGATTGAAATTGATCTCGTCTCTGGTGGACGAGATCGAAGGTTGAGCTCCTCGGGGGTGATATTATCTCCTACAGCCAAGGTTGTCTCGAACCCTCAGGGAAGATCTTATCTCTTGCGGTCGAGGTTGCCTCAGGGGAGATCTTATCTCCTATAGTCGAGGTTGATGTGGGCGCTCGGAGGAGATCTTATATCCTACAGCTGGGTTATGCAGACGCTCGGGGAGATCTTATCTCCTTGGCCGAGGTGCTTGGGGGAGATCTTATCTCTGTAGCCAAGGTGGCCTGGATCCTCAGGGAGACCTTATCTCCTACGACCGAGGTTGCCTTGGGAGATCTTATCTCCTACGGCTGAGGTTGATGCGGTGCTCGGGGAGATCTTATCTCCTCAGCCGATTTGCCCCGGAGGAGATCTTATCTCTACAGCCAGGTTGATGCGGGCACTCGGAGAGATCTTTCTTCTGCAGTCGAAGGTTGATGCGGCGCTCGGGGGAGATCTTATTCCAGCGGTCGAGGTCGCCTCGGGAGATCTTATCTCCTATAGTCGAGATTGGCCCAAATCTCAGGGGAGATCTTATCTCCTACGGCTGAGGTCGCCTCGGGAGATCTTATCTCTTGCAGTCGAGGTTGCCCGGATCTTCAGGGAGATCTTATCTCCTACGACCGAGGTCGCCTTGGAGGAGATCTTATCTCCTGCAGCCGAGTTGGCCCAGATCCTCAGGGGAGATCTTTCTCCTACGATCGAGGTTGCCTCAAAGGAGATCTATCTCCTACAATCGAGATTGATACGGATGCTCGAGGGAGATCTTATCTTCTGTAGCTGAGTTTGCCCCCGGGGAGATCTTATCTCCTGCAGTTGAGGTTGATGCGGGCGCTCGGAGAGATCTTATCTCCTACAGTCGAGGTTGATGTGGGCGCTCGAGGGAGATCTTATCTCCAGCGACCGAGGTCATCTGAGTAGATCTTATCTCCTACAGCCGAGGTTGGCCCAAATCCTTAAGAGAGATCTTATCTCCTGCGGTCGAGGTCGCCTCGGAGGTGATCTTATCTCCTGTAGTCGAGTTGGCCCTGGATCCTCAGGGGTGATCTTATCTCCTACGGCCAAGGTCTTGGGGGAGATCTTATATCTTGCGGCGGTCACTTAGGAGATTTATCTCCTACAGTCAAGGTTGGCCGAATCCTCATAGGAGATTTTATCTCCTACGGTCGAGGTTGCCTCAGGGGAGATCTTATCTCCTACGGTCGAGGTTGAATTGGCGCTCGGGGGGATCTTATCTCTGCAGTCAAGTTTGCCCCAGGAATTTTATCTCTTGTAGTCGAGGTGTGATGCGGGCGCTCGAGGGAGATCTTATCTCCTGCAGCTAAGGTTGATTCGGACACTCAGGGGAGATCCTATTCCAACGGTGAGGTGCCTCGGGGGAGTCTTGGCCCGGATCTGCCTACAGTCAGGTCGTCTCAAGAGAGATCTTATCTCTACAGTCGGGTTGGCCTAGATCCTCTGGGGAGAATCTTATCTCCTACGGTCGAGGTTGCCTTAGGGGAATCTTATCTCCTGCGGTTGAGGTTGATGCGGGCTGTCGGGAGAGATCTTATCTCCTGCAGTCGAGTTTGCCCTAAGAGAATTCTTATCTCCTGCAATCGAGGTTGATGCGAGTGCTCAGGAGAGATCTTATCTCCTACAGTCGAGTTTGCCTCAGAGGAGATCTTATCTCCTGCAGCCGAGGTTGGCCCGAACCCTCAGGGGAGATCTTATCTCCTGCGGCCGAGGTTAAAGATCTTTTACCTGCTTGTGTTAGGACGAGGTTCTCCTCCTGTTCCTAACTCGGTAACTATTGACTGCTTCATCCCTATCACCACATGGTTTTTGCACGAAGAAATAATAATGCGGAAATGAAGCAGCTTTATTGAAGGAAGATTACTGGTAATACATCCTCAGATTTTCTGAGCTCCAAGGTCTTGGAAGCATCATCCCTCCAAGCTTTTTTAGGTGATAAGTACCAGGCTGGATGACCTCCACCACTTCATACGGGCCTTTCCAATTAGGGGCGAGCTTTTTCTGACTCTGAGGTTGAGAGATAGTAGCTCATCGGAGCACTAAGTCCCCCACTCTGAACGTCTTGTTTCTAACTCTAGAGTTATAGTACCGAGCCACCTTCCACCTGTAGGCTACCATCCAGATGCGAGATTCCTTCCTTTTTTCTTCCAGCAGGTCGAGGTTGACTCTGAGGTCCTGGGGGTTGTGCTGCTCGTTGAAGCCCACGACTCATGCAAACGGAAGCTGATGTTCGATCGGGATAACTACCTTCGCCCCGAAGGCCAAGACAAAGGGTATTTTCCTGGTCGGCATCCTTTGTGTAGTTTGGTATGCCCAGAGGATGTGGTAGAGTTCGTCCACCTAGATCCTCTTTGTTCAATCGAGCCTTATCTTGATACCTTGTAGCAGGATCCGGTTGGTCACCTCAGCGTCCCCGTTGGCCTACGGGTGAGCCACTGATGTGAAGCGGTGGGAGATGTTTTATCCATCGTATAACTTGATGAACCTCGCCCCAGCGAACTATCGCCCATTGTCAGTTATAAAAATTCGGGGCAGACCGAACCGATAGATTAGTGACTTCCAGACGAAGTCCTACACCTTGGCCTTAGTATTCTTCACTAGTGGTTCGGCTTCGACCCACTTGGTGAAATAGTCAATCATGACCAGGAGGAACTTTCGTTGCCTGGGCGCCATCAAAAAGGGGCCAAGTATATCCATTCCCCACTATGCAAATGGCCAAGGTATGATTAGCACGGCAAGCTCGAATGCCGGCTGCCTTTGCACACTGGCGTTCTTTTGACAGCGGTCGTACTTCTTCACATACTCCATGGAATTGTGAAATAAGGTCGGCTAGTAGTACCCCTATCGAAGTAGTCTTTGCGACAGGGACCTAGCTCCTACGTGACTTCCGCAGAGTCCTTCGTGCACCTCTCATAATGCGAGGTCAGCCTTTGAAGGTCAGAGACATCTGAGCAGCGGGAGGGAGTATGACCTTTTATACAACCTGCCTTCATATAAAACGTAGCGAAAGGCCTGATTCTTGAGCTTTCGAGCTTCTTCTAGGTCATGAGCAAGGACCCCCTCCTTAAGGTAGGTGGCCAACGGGTTGATCCAGCTTGGCTCGAATTCCGTCTGCAAGACGACCTGAGATTCCTTTATGGTTGGATACTTTAAAGTCTCCAAAAATACTTCTTTAGGCAGTTGGGCCGGGGCTGAGGTGGCCAACTTGGAGAGAAGATCGGCTCTTGCATTTTTCGCCCTCGAAATATGTTGAATGCTAAAACTGTCGAAGGCTAGAATCAAATCCCTCACTTTCCCAAGGTATCTCACCATGCTTTTCTCATGCGCTTCGTAGCTGCCACTAACTTGGCTGATCACTAGCTGAAAATCACTGTAGACTTGAAGCCGATCTACTTTTAATTTCATTGCTATCTTTAATCCGACGATCAGTGCTTCATATTCAGCCCCATTGTTGGTCGTGGAGAACTCGAAGCACAATGCGTACTCGACGATGACTCCCTCAGGGTTGACCAAGACCAGCTCCGTACCAGCTCCAGCGGAGTTGGACGAACCATCCACGTGCAGAGCCCAGGAGCCTTTGGGGAGGTTGGCACTTTCCTCAGGAAGGTTCAACTGCGATAGCTCAGCTTTGTCCAAGCTCGATCTCACTTTGGTGCCGGTCTCGCTCTGTTCAAGCTCGACTTTGATTGGAATGGTGCATTCTAGCATAAAATCTGCCAGTATCTGGGCCTTGATCGATGGCCTGGGCTAGTAGTTGATGTCAAACTCTGTGAGCTTGATTGCCCATTTTGTGATTCTTTCGAAAGCGTTCGCTCGGTGAAGGACTGCTTTTATTGGTTGGTTCGTGAGGATCGTTATGGTGTGCTCCTGAAAATAAGGTCAGAGCCTCCTGGCAGCAATTAGAAGAGAGTAAGTTAGTTTTTCCAACCTAGAGTACCTAGTCTCCGCATCCCTCAAGACCCGACTCACGTAGTAGACCGATTGCTGCATCTTCACTTCTTCCTTGATCAGGACTGTCGCTAGGGCCACCGAGGAGACAACTAGATATAGGAATAATTCTTCTCTAGGTTCGGACTTTGCTAGTAGTAGGGGTGAGCAGAGGTAGTTTTTAAGTTCCTCGAATGCCTGTTGGCACTCTGTCGTCCAGCAAAAGTCCTTTGGTTGCTTGAGAACGTGGAAGAAGGGCATGCATCGTTCGACCGATCTTGAGATAAAGCAATTTAGGGATGCCACTTTCTTGATCAGGCGCTGAACTTTTTTGATCATCTTCGAAGTGATCATCTCCCTAATGGCTTAAATTTTCTCGAGGTTTGCTTCGATTCCGCATCTCGACACCATGAACCCCAAAAATTTCTCGGAGGTCATGCCAAAGATGCACTTGATCGGGTTCAGCTTCATCTTGTGCTTCTTGAGTACACCAAAGGTCTCTTTAAGGTCGATGAGGTGGTCTATTGAAGCTTGACTTTTGATGAGCATATCATCCACGTACACCTCCATGTTGCAGCCGATCTGCTCCTTGAAGATCTTATTGACCAAATGCTGGTACATTGCCCCTACATTTTTGAGTCCAAAAGGCATGACCCTGTAACAATAATGACCATAGTCAGTAATGAAGGCGGTCTTCTCTTCGTCCTCGGGCGCCATTCGTATCTGGTTATAATCAGAAAAGGCATCCATGAAGGTGAGGAGCTCATGGCCCGAGGTCGCGTCCATCAGTTGATCAATCCTGGATAAAGGGTAGCTATCTTTCGGGCAGGCCTTGTCCAGCTTTTTGAAGTCAACATACATCCTCCACTTATTGTTCGCCTTTTTGATAAGGACCACATTCGAAATCCAGGTCAGATAATTAACCTCCCGAATGAGTCTGACGTTGAGGAGCTTGTCCACTTCTTCGATGATTGCATTCTGCCTCTCTGGGGTGTGGTGGCACATCTTTTCTTTCATCGATCAATGCCTCGGATCGACGACCAGTCGATGTTCCATGACCTCGGCGTCAATCCCCGACATGTTCATTGGGGTCCAAGCGAAGACATCTGTGTTCCTCCTGAGGAAGGCGACAAGCTGCTACCAAACCTCATCTATCAAGTTGGAGCCGATCTGCATCGCATGCTCCGAGTTTCCATCATTTAAGGGCACAGAGATGAGGTCCTCCATAGGCTCGCCCCGCTCCTCAATGAGGTCGTTGCGGACATCCAATCCATCAACAAGATAAGGGTCGGACTATTTTTTCTCATGTAAGGCGATAGAGTAGCAGTGCCTCACCAGAGCCTGGTCTCCCCTGACCTCTCCGACCTTGTGACTTGTTGGAAACTTCATCTTCAAATAATAGATTGACACCACCGCCCGAAGTGCATTTAGACTAGGTCAGCCTAGAATGGCGTTATAGGCAGACGGAGTCCTCACGACTAGAAAATTGACCCATGCTTTGGCCAGTTTTGGGTGTTGTCCCATTGCCACAACCAAAGTTATTATGCTTTCGACTGGTATGATGTTGCCAGTGAATCCTACCAGCGGGGAATTCATAGGCCCTAAGCGGTCATTGGATAAGGACATTTTCGAGAAGGTGTCGTAAAACAATATGTTGGTTGAGCTTCCATTATCCAACAAAATGCGGCGTACATCATAGTCAGTAATGTTCAAAGAAATTACAATCGCATCATTGTGCGAAAATTAGATTCCCTGACCGTCTGCCTCAGTAAAGGCCATGGGTTCTGCGATCCTCCGCCTCTTCATCAGTCCCTCGGATCTATTGACCTCCCCTTGCTGAAGTCCCCCTAAGATAGTATTGATGACATTGAGAGGCGACCGATCTTCTTGTTGGTTCTTTCCACTTGATGGTAACGCCCTCAGCCGACCCTCCCACTCTTCAAGCCATCTCCGTAGGAATCGATCGAGTCTACCTCACCTGACGAGCTCTTCGATCTCATCCTGGAGTTGGATGCACTCCTTAGTGTCGTGGCCATGGTCACGATGATAGAGATAGAACTTATTGGGATCACGCTTGCCGGGGTGAAAATGCATCCTCTTCGGCCTCGAAAGTTGTTCCCTGATTTTCATCAGCACTTGGATCTTCGGAGCGTTAAGGGGGCCGTAGTTGTGAAATCTTCATCGGGGAGAACTTCGACACTGGGAAGAACCTCGGCATGCCCTTCCATCAGGGCTTCCCCACCTCAGGGTCTGAGGGGGAGTTCGGGCTCACCTACGATTGGAAGGAGTCCAGGAGCACGACCGAGCTTCACTCTGCTTCTCTTCTTCGATGGGCCTACCTGGCCCACTGATTCACCGCTTGCCGCTGGCTTCATCATCCTTGGCCTTGAAGGCCTCCTCTGCCTAAGCATACCCTTCGACCTGAGCTAGCATGTCAGCAAAATTTCTGGGATACTTCTTTTTTAGGGAGAACAGCAAGTCATTCTTCTGAAGCCCACTCTTGAGGGTGGCCATGGTGACTGATTGGTCCAGGTTTCGGACTTTCAATGCAGCATTAAATCGGATGACATAAGCTCGGATGGATTTCCTCTCCTTCTATCTAATGGCCATCAAGAAATCCAAACCTTAGTGCAGCCGCCTACTATTGATGAAGTGGGCTACGAACTGTTCACTCATCTGGTCAAACGTAAGATGGTACTCGGCTTGAGCATCGAGTACCAATTCTTGGCAGCTCCTGAAAGGGAAATCCTGATTTTCTGGACCAGGTTCGTTCAGATCTGATCGGATCAAGAGATATATTTCAAAATTTTTTCTCTTTGATCCAAATCAGATCTAGGATATTTTAGATTTGATTCTTATTATTTTAATAATAAAAATAAAATTAAGATAAATTAAATCAAATTTAATTTACCTGGATGTAGGATAATCCTATTACCCATTGATGATCCTATAAGCAGCGAAAGATTCTGGATCTAGCCATGCAAGTGCCTGGCCTCTACCGGTATCAACTCAGACTGCATCTGGAGATCCTCTTCATCTCTATCACATCTCCAAAAATTATATCTGAATCTAATTTGGAGGATCTTCAAAACAACTTTCGAAGATCAGTAGTTGTCCTTTGCAGCAGCATAGCCTTCTAGCTTTCTGTCGCCTTTCTCTCATCTGGATTGCACCAACATGGATCCTAAACTACTTCGGGCATGGAGACAAGAGGGAGAAGATGGTCTTGGCATGGAGGAGGAGGAGAGAGGCAACCTTGGGGTGTGGAGAATTATTCACATGCTTTTTAGTTGGGCGCATGGTCTTATTTATAGACTATGCATGATCCAACTCTTCTTCCCAACCAATCACAACCATTTATGAAATCAAATCTAAATCTGATTGTCAAAATAGAGTCCCTTGGATTCATCCTTAGATGGCGCCTAAGGTCAGTCAATGTTGGTTCCTAGGAGGAGTCTAATCGAAATCCAAAAAGAAGATGGAGTCCCTGTCCAACAGGGACTCCTGGGTGCCTTAAACTTGGGCGCACGCCACCCTTGGCGTGCGCGTGCGCCCTCCTCCTTGCCAGCTTCTGGCAGGGGGTCAAGCCCCCACCAGCTCTCCAATAGGTGCGTGACATATGGACAGAAGTCAAAGTATCAATGGTCAATATTTGACCAGTCAAAGGTCAACTTTTGACCTAAGTCAAAGGACGAGAAATGGCAGGTGATAAAAAATGGCAGGTATTATCTTATAAAATAAGACAATCCTTTTCTAACCTAGATAGGCTCCAGTCAGATCAAGTGAAGGCCTCAGATTGAGCACAAACTTCTTTGGCTCAGTCAGGACAACTATTTATGATAGTAAAAGAAGAACGTTAGGTTCAATCGAGTGCTAGCATGATTTTCTTGAACCTAATTGAATCTCATTCAGATCAATTGAACTAGATCAGTTCAATTGATGATCACCAAATTCAAACCCTTATTTGTGTGACCTAGTTAGATTCAATTCTATATGGTAATGGGATATGTCATGATCTCTATCATCGACATCATCGAAACTTCTTTCGATGGATCAGAACTCTTCTGATTCGAACAGCTAGAATGATCGATCATCTAAATCATTCTAATTGCTCCCAAAATCCACCAGTGATACCTAGTAGTATATGGTGGCAACCCATCAGAGCTGAATGCGAACCTCTTGGTGCAGCTACCTGTGTGATTAAGTTCTTCTATCTTGAGCCCCGATCAGATTAGGGTTTAGGTGAACTCGTCAAACCCTAGTTTCTATCATATGATGTAATCATTCGATTCAAGTCCGATGTGAAAACCTAAATAGAAACTCTTTCTATTATTTCACTCTGCCATGGCCATGGGCTTCTGGACTTGATTCTCATGATCATCATAGGGCTGCTCCTCTACCACCGAGGTAGATAGATTCCATCTTGATGCAATCCAGTTCCTACAATGAACATGCTATAGCCAACATACACCTCAGGATTCCATATGGCTAGGAGATCGAGTTATGGTGTAGTCAAACTATAACACCTTCAAGGTGAATTGCCAATGCACCTTAGGTCAAAGAACCAAACACACCACTGTAGCATCGAGTCAGTCATTGACGAGAAGGTAGACTTCCTAATGACTACTCGAGGTGGTCACGCTCAGTGCCCTCGTTCTCTAATGAGTACCTATACTCTCACTCCAGTGTCTCTACACCGTAGACTCAAGACTCATCTACTAAAGAGAAGCGATTGTACACCAACCTTCCGGATCAATCACCATCATTGTGATGATTCTATGGTCGAAAGCATTTTATGAGTTAATAATGATTATTCGTCTTAAATTTTCAACTATTGAAAATATGAATTATCATTACCATTAACTTAAAGGATGTATCACAAACACTAAATATACATATGTGATAGAAAATAACTCATTTTATTAATTATAGTTAAAATTATAATTTTGCCCCTAGAAGTGTATTATAAGTGTCAACCAATTCTGGCTTCTAGGGCACATATATCTAATGGCTTCCTTAAGGGTAGAGGGGAAAGCCCGGCATAATATAGCATCTGGTGCACCATGGAGCAACATCATTGTCCGAAAGGCTTCCAAGTGGTCGATCGAATCGATGGTCCCATCGTAACTCTCGAACTACGGGAGCTTGAAGTTCGACGGTATCAGTTCCTGCATAATTTTTTATGAAAAAGGAGGGTCAGTACAAATGTCATTACCACATGAGGAGGGAGTGTGACAAAATTCTTCGATTCATTGGCTCATTTCTAAGAGCCTTTGATCCAAGAGATCTTCACGGTCTCTGATCTCCAAGATTTTCTGGTAGAATGGGTGCGAAGCTTCACCCTGGGTCGAGCCATGGTCCAAGCAAGGGCACTCCCTCCTTTGCCTCCCTCTTTCGGGGATCGAAGGCCGGGTAGCCTAAGTTGGTCGCTCCTGGATCGGACCACATGGCTCTAGAGAATCCCACGCTGGTTAAGCTGGTGCTAGGGCCTGCTGGTGCATGGCCTGCACTGCCTACACTACCTCCGTCAGACCATGAATCTACTGGATGAGCAGGTTGAACTGCTCTGCATCCACCGTGGCTATAAATGGAACCTGGGTCGCTGGGGCTGGAGCGGGAGCGGATGGATCTGAATGGGATCGGGCCATGGAGGCCGTCGATCGTCAGGTTGAAGCTCTCTTGGGGGCATTTTTTCTCAAAAAAAAATTCTAGAGAGGAAGAAGAGAGATCTCTAGAGAGAGAAGAGAGAAATCATTGTCGAGCACTCCTTTAAGAATAAGAGAACCTTGGGAGTTTGGTGCCCTCATTCTAGTGCCAATCTGTTGGTGTAGAAATTGATCGTCGCTGGATCCGGCTGGAGTGAAGGTGGATGAGGTCGCCGTCGGAAAGACCTGCAAAATAAAGTCCCATTGAAGCTAGTGGAGGGTGGCTCCGACAGGACCCTTCGATGATCAAATCAGCTCTAGCCAATAGGAATGGAGTGCTCGGGAAGAGTTCCGTAGAGCTTAGAGAAGGAGAGGAGAGCATAGAGAAGGAGAGGAGAGCTTAGAGCTTAGAGTTAGCGTATTTGGAGGGTCTTTTTTATAGGTGGAGCTTGATGAAGATGGCTGCAGCTGTCAGGTCATGGGTCGCTCGAGGTCTGGTGGAGTCAGTCCCAAGGAAAGGCACCATCTGCAGCACTGCCTGTTGTTGGATTGATGGTGACAGTCATCGCCGCCTGGTAGCGGATCGCTGTCGCCTGCAGTGGACTGATGGTAATAGCTGCAGTCATTTGATACTGAGCCACTCGAGGCCAAATGGAGGGTTGAAGAGCTTTGATGTGTACCCATTTCGGAGGGGTTTGGACTCCCGAAGGGAATATGGTCGGAGAGGTTCACTTGGGAGGAATAATAGATGAAGGAGCTCAGAAGGAGTTCGGCTCCCATAGGCGTCCGTCTGAAGAAGGGATCTAGGAATCTGACCGAGGGGATGTCTGGGAGGAGGCCGACTCTTGGAGAGGTCCGATCTAGAGGACGTTTGGGAGGAGTCCGGATCTCGAAGAGGTTCGATCGAGAGGACGTCTGGGAGGAGTCGGACTGGAGTTTGGCTATTAAGGAATTCAGCCGCTAAGAAGTTTGGCCACTGAGGAGTTCGACCGCTAAGAAGTTTGGCCGCTAAGAAGTTTGGCTGCTGAGAAGTTTGGCTCTTGAGGAAGTCCGACCGAGGGGACGTCTGGAAGGAGTCTGGCTCTTGAAGAGGTCTGGCTGAGAGGACGTCTGAGAGGAGTCTGACTGGAGTTCGGCTGCTGAGGAGTTCGGTCGGCTGAAGGAGTTCGGCTAAGGCTCCTCTGCTGAAGCCCTTCCGTGACTACTGGTTGCACCAGCCCGAGCATCAAACTGGACTTCGACGGGAGCGGGGTTTATCCCCAACAATATTCATTTCTCTTTCAATCTTATGATGATGATTCATTTAATGAAACATTAGAAACCATTTCTAATTTTCATCATGCTTTGATCAAAGTCTTCCTGAATCATTATTTATTTGAAGTAGGCAGGATGTGATTTTTTCTTACTAGGAGTGATCGATTCTATGTTAACCTACTCACAACCTTCATATATAATCTACCATATCCAGATCTTCCCGTATATGACTGAGTCATGAATGAGTATGGACCAAAATATGAATTCATATATATAAGATTTTATGGTAGTTTTAGGTCAAAGGATTACATGCACAATTCCACTATAAGAACTATCTATTGACATGTAGATAAGACTCCATTAGATATTCTCAACTTGGATCAATTCAGTGAACTCATTCTCTAATGAGCACCCACATCCTTGTATTAGTGTCATACATAAGTGATTGTGAGGTCAATCACCCTCTTAATTGAGCATACAAAAGATGTGCTAGTCTTATCGAAAATATTGATCTCCAACTCAATGTTCCATCAATCAGGAATGTTTAAATTAGGGTTTTAAGATTTTATGTCTCACTGGTATGATCTCATCATAATCCTAAAACCATAGCCTTAATTTATGGGATTCATCATAATCTTAAATAAATAATAAGACACTGCATATGATGAAATAATATCTTTATTTATTTAATAATGTCATTACATGAGTTTGGAAGACAAAGAACAGCCCAAAAAATAAATAAATTTTTGATTGGATTAGGGGCATATACCTTTCAATCTCTCACTTGCACTAAAGCCAATCATCCTTATATTTTAATCCCATACAATCAAGGTGGCAATCAAACAATTATAGTGGTAAAGCCTTAGTGAATGGGCCTGCTATGTTGTTCTTTGTGTCAACACGTTCTTTGACTACATCTTGTCTTTTAATAATTTCACGAACGGGATGGAAGTATCTCAGAATGTGTTTGGATTTATGATGAGACCTAAGTTCCTTTGCTTAAGCAACAGCTTTAGTATTGTCACAGTAAAGTGATACTGGATTCTTAATTTCAGCAATAACACCCAATTCAGTGATGAACTTCTTCATCCAAACAGCTTCCTTGGTGGCTTCACTTACAGCTATATATTCTACCTCAGTAGTTAGTCAGCTACAGTTGGCTGCTTAGTACTCTTCCAACTCACTACTGCACCATTCAGAGTAAAGACATATCCTGAAATGGATTTGTTATCATCTAGGTTTGATTGAAAACTAGAGTCAGAATATGCTTCTAGTTTAAGATCAGAACCACCATATACTAGAAAATATCTTTAGTCCTTCTTAAGTACTTAAAAATATTTTTCACAGCTTTTCAATGATCCTCTCTTAGATTAGCTTGAAATCTACTTGCAATGCCTAAGGCATAAGCAACATCAGGCCTTGCACATAACATGGCATACATTATTGATCCAACGGCCGAAGCATAAGGAATAGAACTTATTCTATTTCTCTCTTCAGGTGTCTTTGGAGACATCTTTTTAGAGAGATGTATGCCTTGACTTATGGGTAAGTAACCTCTTTTACTTCCATCCATACTGAATCTTTTCAGTATTAAGTCAATGTACCTAGATTGGGACAAGCCTAGCATCCTCTTAGATCTATCTTTATAGATCTTTATTCCTAGTATATAGGATGCTTCTCCCAAATCTTTCATGGAAAACTTATTTGATAGTATAATTTGATTGATTGCAACATTGAGATATCATTCCTAATAAAGAGTATGTCATCTACATACAGAACCAAGAAGACTATGGTTCTCCAACTAGTTTTCTTGTACACACATGGTTCATCCACATTCTTGATAAAACCAAACTCTTTGACTATTATATCAAAATGGATGTTCCAACTCCTTGATGCTTGCTTTAATCCATAAATGGATCTCTTAAGCTTACATACTTGATTTGGTCTCTCATTTGACTCAAATCTCTTTGGCTGTGACATATAGACCTCCTCAAGGAAACCATTAAGGAAGGCAGTCTTCACATCCATTTGCCATATTTCATAGTCGTGGTATGCTGCTATGGCAAGCATAATTCTAATAGATTTGAGCATGGTAACAGATAAAAATATTTCATCATAATCAATCCCTTATTTTTGCCTAAAACCCTTAGCCACCAATCTGGCCTTATAGATTTCAATTTGACCATCTGCTCCAATCTTTTTCTTAAAAATCCATTGCATCCAATAGGATTTATATCCTCTGGTGCATCTACCAAAGTCCATACTTTGTTGGTGTGCGTGGAGTCCATTTTGGATTGCATGGCAGCCAGCCATTTGTCAGAGTCCTTATTTTTGACTGCTTCCGTATAGGTCAGAGATTCATCATTCTCAATGACTTAGGCTTCATTGTTCTTAATAATGAACCCGTACCTCACAGGTGTATGTTGAACTCTTTCAGACCTATGGATAGAAGTTATGTGTTCTGGTTCTTTTATGTGATTATTTGGTTGAGAAATTTCTATTTATTTTTCTTGAACTTTACTAAGTTCAATATTTCTGCCACTGCCCTTTTCTAGGATAAATTTTTTTTTCATGAAAGTGGCATGCCTACTTACAAATACCTTTTGTTCAGTAGGGTGATAGAATAAATATCCTATACTATCTCTAGGATATCTGATAAATAGACATCTGTCTGTCTAGCATCAAGCTTATGTCCAAAATTTCTTTTGACATATGCTGGACAACCCCATATCTTAAAATACTTAAAATTGGGTTTCTTATGTTTCCATATCTCATATGGAGTATTAGATACAGATTTAGAAGGTACTCTATTCAAGATATAAATTACGGTCTCCAGAGCATGGCCCCAAAAGAAAATAGGTAATTCAGTGAAGCACATTATGAACCGTACCATATCTAATAAGGTACGATTTTTCTTTCAGCTATACCATTTAATTATGGTGTATAAGGAGGTGTTCATTTAGAGAGAATCCCTTTAACTTTAAGATAGTCTAGAAAATCACTAAATAAGTATTCTCCTCTCTGATCAGATCGAAGGATTTTTATATAATGTCCAATTTATTTTTCGACCATACTTTGATACTCTTTAAATTTATCAAAGGCTTCTGATTTGTGTTTCATAAGATACACATATCCAAACCTAGATAAATCATTAGTGAATGTTATAAAATAAGAGTATCCTCTTCTGGCTTGAGTTGTCATAGGACCACATACATCCATATATATAAGTCCCAATAACTCTTTTGTACTTTCTCCATGTCCACTAAATGGAGTCTTAGTCATTTTACCCTTGAGACATGATTCACAAGTTCCTAATGATTCATAATAAAAAAGATCAAAGAACTTTTTCTTGTATAACTTGTTAATCCTAGCCTCACTAATATGACCTAATCGACAATGCCAAAGTAAAATATTATTTATGTCATCTCTCTTACGTTTTCTATTTTCATCAATATGAAATATATTATCATCCAAATATAGAGTTAACAAACCATTGCTAAATATGCCAAAACAAATATTTTCATTAGAATATTTAATCGAGCAACCTTCGCTTGTTACATTAAGACTATAACCTTATTTAATTAACAAGGGTATAGATATAATATTTCTAATGATCTTAGGCATATAATAATAATTTGTAAGCTCTGAGATCTTCCCAGAAGGTAACTTCAATATATTTGTTCCTACAACTTCTGCTTGGATAGACTCTCCTCCAGCGCCATAGAGCTTGAAGTCACCTTTCTTCAAACTCTTAATTTTCTGCAGTCCCTGCAAAGATTTGTAGATATGAAAATCATAGCCGATATCTAATACCCAAGAGTTTGAAATGGAAGAATTTAATGATAATATAGTATGTATCTCATACATACCTTTTGGTGCATTATTTGCACCAGACTTCACAGTTGCAAGATAAGCCTTGCAATTCCTCTTCCAATGACCTATTTTATCGTAGTGAAAATAGGTCGTCTATCCGGAGAGCTTCTTCCTCTTTTTCTTCTTATTTATACCACATTTAGGGTTCAACCATCTCGTTGAACTCTTTTTGCCTGTCTTCTTCTTGGAGATCCCATCCATAAGAAGAAGAAGAGCCTTATCCTTCTTGATATGGCTTTCTGCTGTCTTGAGCATATTTAATAGCTCAGGCAAGAAAGAATTCAGTTTGTTCATGTGATAGTTTATGATAAACTAAGAAAATAATTTAGGAAGTGATTGCAGGATCAAATCCTGACCTAACTCTCCATCCATAACAAAACCTAATTGACTTAATCGAGTAATTAGGTCAATTACCATCAAAACATGATTTTGTACGGATGTTCCTTCTATCATTCTTGCATGAAATAATTGCTTAGATATCTTATATCTAGTAGTCCTACTATGCTCTCCATAAAGCTCTTTTAGATTAAGCAATATGGATTGAGTGTCCATGCTATCATGCTGCCTCTATAATTTATTACTCATAGAGGCAAGTATGACGCATTTGACAGTAAGAAAATCATTTTGCCACATCTTATATGTGGACTTATCTTCATCTGTGGTATCTTTTTCAAATGGCTTAGGATCAGGGACATCAAGAATATAGGAAATTTTTTCTTGATTGAGTACTATTTTTAGGTTTCTCAGCCAGTCCACATAATTTTGACCAGTCAATTTATTTAAATTCAAAATTGAATGCAATGAAAGTGAAGAAGCCATTTAATCTACATAGTAAAGAACAATACATAAGCAAACAACTCATGATGACAAACATAATTAAATTAGGACTTTAATTTGATTATGTCTCCCACTGTTTAATAAAAAAACATAACCCTCTAATTGATTTTCTTAGTGAGAATAAGACCCTAATTCCTTATAAAAGGTCTTATGGTTGACAACAAACCTGTTATAAGATCAAAGGTAGGAAACTCTTTTCAATTGCATTTTATGCAACTCTCAAAAAAATTTTGCCTCTAAAACATTAATAGTCTTGTGTTAGCACAACAAACTTTAATATTTTAGTTTAAATAGAACCCTTCATTTCTATACAGTCAAAATTAAATATAACTACTTTTGTGATTACACAACAAAGCAGTATATTCAAAATGCTGTAAGCATCTCAATGCACTAGATTAATATTATATCATTCCCCATGATAGATCTTGTGGTTATATAACAAAACTAATGTGGTTCTGGATATAATAATAATCTAGTATGAAGGAAGGCCTTAATGTAGTGAATATTATATTAAGCATTTCAATCTAGAATTAAATTAATTGAATCAGCTAGGTAAATGGGAGAGAAGTGGGGGTCCCCTCATTGCTTTCCTTAGACACCCATAAATTGGTCAGGTCAGATAACAGAATCAATTAAAAAACCACGTTCTCTTTACCAATTATGAATCATTTTTTCTAGACACCGATTGATCAATTAGACATCCCGACTGATTCAGCTATAGGTTAATTACACTACAACTTAATATAATTTAAAAAAAAATTAAATGGTCTCGATGCATATTCTGATTTAAATCAAACTAAATGCATAAAAGCATCAATTATGATAATATATATATATATATATATATATATATATATATATATATATATATATATATATTAACATATACAATTATTCTAGGACAACCATCATTGCATAGTGAATATTTTCCACTATGTCAGGGCAACCTTTACAGAATAATATATACATGATAATCTCATTATGATAAATAAAAATATGATCTCATCATATAAATAACATGCAAATAAAAAGATTATATCATATCTTTCATTTATGCTATTATATTATAAGCAAAGCATTACATGATTTGACCTAATAAGACTTGCTCTGATACCACTGATAGGATTCGTGTACAGGATAGAAGCATGGATTTCAAAGCAAAATTATGAAATCATACAAATCAAACCTAAACCTTAGGACCAGCTAATTAGCAATTAAATCATATAACATGCATTTATAATATAAAAGAAAGTATTAGAACATACCTCTTATCGCTAAACCCTGAATTGTCCCTAGTTCTCGGCAGCAGTCCATCAGGGGTTCCACCAAGTGTCCATGTGTTCACCCTCCAACGTTGATCCACATGGAGACTTGATCAAGACACCAGCACCTCTATCTTTCTTTTTTCTTATCTTCTTAATTTTTCTTCCTAATCTCTTTATCTTAAAATGACTTCTTATCCTTATAAGGATAAGGTCTGGACAAGAGAAGGAAAGGAAAAAAAAAAAATTGGACAATAAGAAAATACTTGTAAGAAAGAAAGATAATTTCACAACCCTTGGACTCTTGGTGTGCACCCTTATTTATAATGTACGTAGGGGTGCCAATACATTTTCTCGTGCCCTTTCCATATTATCATCTCATGTTCCTTCAGCCTATCTCATGCCTTATCAAATAATAATGATGTGTAGACTTAGTCCAAGAGGTTCCTTAAAGTAGGACTCTTTGACTAATTCTACGTAAGTTATTTATGAAGAGTCGCAAGCTTTCAATTTTGGCGCCATCATATACAACCATTAGATCAGATAAGAAAGCCATCCAATGGCCTTGATGAGGGATGCCCATTCAGCAAAAATGGCGTGGAGATGATCTTTGAATTATCAAAGTCCCAAGGGACTTTGACTTGGTCCAAGAGGCGCCAAAGAAGAGTGGGCGGCAAGGAGTCCTGGGCGTCAAAGAGTCCATTCTTATGCAAATAGATAACGGAATTTTTAACCTATAGAAGAATGCTTTTGCATCCCATATCTGATGTCCACGCCTATTTAAAAAATTTACACGACATGAAAAATAGGAAAAGTCAAAGAAGGTAGGCACCAACTTAATCCCATGCGCCAAAGACTCTTTACGCATGAAAGAATTCCCACATGCAAGAGAGAGACTCTCTGGCACATGAGATTCTGGTATGTGATGTTCCAACTAAAGCCCAATCAGTCTAGGTTAATCTAATTCAAGATCAAATCTAATTTGGCTCAAATTGGTCCTTAATAAGACCAAATCAGAAGCTAATTCAAATCCAATTCGAATATGGGTGCTAGGGTTTGCTACATGTGCTAGCATATTCATTGCAAACATGGTCTAATCCAATTAGATCCTTAATCAATTTTTTTTGTGTGTGATCCATTAGGTTCCACATCTAGCCAATAGTGGGTCTGCGTGTGATTTGACCTAATCAGGTTAGAACTCAACTAAACCGATTTAGGTCAAAACTAGCCTACCTAGTTTGACCAATTAGAATACTTTCTAATTTAATGATCAAATTAAATTTTTAATTTGATCAAACCCACAAGATATGATTGAAGTCTAGCAGCATATCGTGACTTCTCGAAAGATGTAAAATTTTAATAAAAATATCAAAAATACCCTTCAGTGGAAAGTTATCATGCAACTAGATCCTTCGATCATCCTGCATTTGAATATGACTCTGGGTATGAAAATATGTCAAACCCAATATCATATTCATTTCTCTTTCAATCTTATAATGGTGATTCATTTAATGAAATATTAGAAATAATTTCTAATTTTCATCATGCTTTGATCAAAGTCTTCTTGAATCATCATTTGTTTGAAGCACGTAGGATGCGATTTTCTCTTACTAGGAGTGATCGATTCCATCTTAACCTACTCACAACCTTCATATATAATCTACCATATCCAGATCATCCCGCACATGACTGAGTCATGAATGAGTATGAACCAAAATATGGATTCATATATATAAGATTCTATGGTAGTTTTAGGTCAAAGGATTACATGCACAATTCCACTATGAGAATCATCTATTGACATGTAGATAAGACTCCATTATATATTCTCAACTTGGATCAATTCAGTGAACTCATTCTCTATTGAGCATCCACATCCTTGTATTAGTGTCATACACAAGTGATTGTGAGATCAATCACCCTCTCAATTGAGCATACAAAAGATGTGCTAGTCTTACCGAAAATATTGATCCCCAACTCAATGTTCCATCGATCAGGAATATTTAAATTAGGGTTTTAAGGTTTTAGGTCTCACTGGTATGATCTCACCATAATCCTAAAATCATAGTCTTAATTTATGGGGTTCATCATAATCTTAAATAAATAATAAGATACTGCATATGATGAAATAATGCCTTTATTTATTTAAAAATGTCATTACATGAGTTTGGAAGACAAAGAACAGCCCAAAAAATAAATAAATTTTTGATTGGCTTGAGGGCATATACCTTTCACTCCCCATTGGTAGGCTTCACTGGTAATGCAATACTAGTTGAAGGCATAATAACTTTGGTTGTGGCTGCAGAACAATATTCAAGATAGTCCATGGCACAAGTGGATTTTTTGGTAGTAAAAGCTCCATCAACTTACAACGCTATTCTCAGTTGACCTAGTCTAAACATGCTTTGAGAAGTGGTGTTGATCTACTATTTGAAAATGAAGTTTCCAACAAGCTATGGGATTAGAGAAGTTAGAGGAGATCAAGCCCTGGCAAGACATTACTATTCAATCACCTTACAGAGGGATAAGCAGTCAAATCCTTGTTTGGTTGATGGGTTGGATGTCCGCAATGATCTAACCGAAGAGTGGGGTGAGCCCATGGAAGACCTTATTTCTGTCCCACTGAATGATGGAAATGCAGAGCACATGGTACAGATTGGTTCCAACCTGATGAAAGAGATACGAGAGCAGCTTGTTGAATTTTTGTAGAGGAATGCAATTATTTTTGCTTGGATCCCCGATGACATGCCTGGAATAGATGCTGAAGTCATGAAACATCATCTAACTGTTGATCCTAAGCATCGAGTAGTGAAGGAGAAGATGCACAGCCATGCCCCATGGAGATAGAAAGTAATTGCAGAAGAAGTTGACAAGCTCCTCAAGACTGAATTCATCCAAGAAGTCAACTATCCGAGCTGGGTCTCCAACGTCATGCTCGTCAAGAAGGCGAATGGCAAGTGAAGAATGTGCATAGACTTTAAAAAGCTAAACAAAGCCTGCCTGAAAGATAGCTATCTCCTGCCCAAGATTGATCAACTAGTGGATGCAACCTCGGGCTCATTTTCATGGATGCCTTTTTCGGCTATAACCAAATTCAGACAACACCAGAAGATGAGAAGAAAACTATTTTTATTACTGACCGTGGTCTTTAATATTACAGGGTTATGCCTTTTGGACTCAAAAATGCAGGAGCAATATACCAACGCCTGATCAATAAAATCTTCAAAAGTAGATCGGCCGCAATATAGAGGTATATGTAGATGACATGCTTGTCAAGAGCCAAGCTTTAATAAATCATATTGCCAATCTTGAAGAGACCTTCAGCAGCCTTAGGAGGTACAAGTTGAAGCTGAATCCAACCAAATGCGCCTTTGGCATGGCTTTGGAAAAGTTTTTAGGATTTATGGTGTCGAGATGTGGAATTGAAGCAAATTCAGAGAAGATTCGGATCATTCAAGAGATGATTGCTCCAAAATCAATCAAAGAGGTTCAGCGCTTGACTAAAAAGATGGTAGTCCTAAATCGCTTCATCTTGAGGTCAGTCAAGCGATGCATGCCATTTTTTTAAGTCTTAAAATAGCCGAAGAACTTTTGCTGGACCACTGAATGTCAACAAGCCTTTAAAGAGCTCAAGAACTGTCTCTGCTCGCCTCCCCTACTAGCAAAGCCCGAACTCAAAGAGAAATTATTTTTGTCCCTGGTGGTCTCCCCAGCGGCTATCATAGCAGTTCTAGTCAAAGAAGGGGCGAAAGTACAGAGATTGATCTACTACATAAGCCGAGTCTTGAAAAATGCCGAGATCAGGTATACCGAGTTAGAAAAACTAACTTTTGCCCTACTGATTATTGCCCGAAGACTTCGACCTTACTTCCAAGGGTACACCATAATTCTCCTCACTGATCAACCAATCAAAGCAGTTCTTCATCGAATGGATGCCTCTAGAATAATAGCAAAATGGACAATAGAGCTCACCAAGTTTGACATCAACTACCAACCTCGGCCATCGATCAAAGCCCAAATTCTGATAGATTTCATAGTTGAATGCACCATTCTGGATGAAGCCAAGCCTGAATAGAATGAGGTCGATATTTCTTGGTTACAATCGAGTTCCTCTGAAGAAAGAGCTGACCTCTCTGAAGATTTTTGGGCCCTATATGTAGATGGCTCGTCCAATGCTTTTGGTGCAGGCATAGGACTGATCTTGGTTTTCCTAGAAGGAGTTGTCACCGAATATGTGCTGTGCTTTGAGTTTCCTATGACTGATAATGGGGCCGAATATGATGTTTTGATTGTAGGATTAAGGATCATCAAAGAATTAAAAATGGATCGACTCTAAGTCTACAGTGATTTTCAATTGGTAGTTGGATAAGTTAATGGCAATTATGAAGCTCGAGAAGAAAGCATGATAAAATATCTTAAGAAAATGAAGAGTTTGACTCCGGCCTTCAACAATTTTGACATCAAGCAGATTCCAAGAGTGGAAAATACTAGGTCTGACCTTCTCTCAAAGTTGGCAACATTGGCCCCGACTGAGCTGCCCAAGGAGGACTTCTTCGAAGTCCTAAAACACCTGAGTTTGGAAGGGTAGTACCCTGTAATGTAGATCGACCATGAGCTATGTTGGATTGACCCATTGGTTGCTTATCTTAAAGATGGAGCTCTTCCTCATGATCTAAAAGAAGCTTGAAAACTCAAAAATCAAGTCCCCCGATATGTTCTGCATGAAGGCAAGCTATATAAAAGGTCATACTTCTTACTACTCTACAGATATCTCAGACCTTCAGAAGTCGACTTTGCATTGTGGGAAGTGCATGAAGGAAGCTGCGGAAGTCATGTAGGGGCCAGATCCTTATCACATAGACTACTTCGACAGGATTACTATTGGCTATCCCTATCCCATGATTCTATAGATTATGTCAAAAAATGTGATCACTATCAAAGAAGTGCAAACATTCAAAGGCAGCCAGCTTCTGAACTTACATCCCTAAGCACCCCGTGTTCGTTTGCTACTCGGACCTTTTCCCATGGCATCGGGACAATGTAAGTTTCTCTTGATGGCAATAGATTATTTTATAAAGTGGGTCGAGGCGAACCACTAGCAAAAATCACGGAAGCAAAAGTGTAGGATTTCATCTAAAAGTCGATTATTTATAGATTTGGCTTGCCTCGAACCCTCATAACAGATAATGGACGACAGTTTGCTGGAGCAAGATTTATCGAATTCTGTAAATATTTGAATATCTCCCATCATTTTACATCAGTAGCCCATCCACAGGCAAATGACAAAGTCAAAGTAACAAATAGAACTTTGCTACAAAGCATCAAAGCAAGACTTGAAAGAGCAAAGGAGACTTAGGTGGATGAACTCTATCATATGCTCTGAGCATACCGAACTATTCAAAGCTTGTCAACTAGGGAGACCCCATTTGCCTTACCTTTTGGAACAAAAGCGGTCATCCCAATAGAACTCAAACTCCCATTAGTACGAGTCATGGCATTCAGTAAGCAGCATAACTCATGAGACTTCAGGGCTAACCTTGACTTATTGAAAGAAAAATGAGAAAAAGCTTAAGTTTGGATGGTGTTCTATAAGCAAATAGTAGCCCGTTACTACAGCTCTAAAGTCAAGGACAAAATATTCAAAGTGGGGGACCTAGTGCTTCGATGAGCAGCTATTTCATAACTTCAAAATTAAGAAAAGCTCACTCCAGATTGAGAAGGCCCATATGAAGTAGAGGAGATCGTCTAGCCTAAAACTTATCGCTTGAAGAAGCTTGGAGGAATAACACTCCCACAGCCTTAGAATTTGAAAAATCTAAGAATGTACTACTAGTAATTTACTTCAATAAAACTTCTTTATTTTAGTATTATTATTTCTTGTTGCAAAAATCATATGATGATAGAAAATAACTTTTCGAAGTAATCAAAAGTAGCCATGTTAGAAATAGGAGACGAACCTCGTCCTAACATGAGTAAGTCGAAGGCCTCGTTAGTTTAAGATGAGATGAGGGGAGAGGCCCTTTCAACGGTCCTTATGTGCCTCTACAGTTCTGTTAGGAATAGAAGGAGAACCTCATCCTAACTTGAGCAAAGTGAAGACCTTGTTAACCTAAGATGAGATGAGGAGAGAGGTCCTTTCAATGATCCTTATGTGCCCCTATAGTCCTATTAGGAATAGAAGGAGAATCTCATTCTAACTTAAGCAAAGTGAAGACCTCGTTAACCTAAGACAAGATGAGGGAAAAGGCCCTTTCAATGGCCCTTATGTGCCCCTATAGTCCTATTAGAAATAGGAGGAGAACCTCATCCTAACTTGAGCAAAGCAAAGACCTCGTTAATCTTAGATGAGATGAGAGAAGAGGCCCTATCAATGGCCCAACGATGCCCCTACTGCTATGATAGGAATAGGAAAAGAACTTCATCCTAACGTGAGCAAGACGAAGACCTTCAATTACCTAAGATAGGAGGAGAACCTCATCCTGATATAAACAAAGACCTCTAGTTACCTAAAGCAGGAGGAAGGACCTCATCTTGATGAAAGGATGAAGGAGAATCAATGGAATCAAATAAGGAAGGATGAACTCACCCCAGTGTAGGTAAAAAAAAATCTCTGGTTATAAAAAGATAGGAGGAAAACTACTCTTTCAACAATCCATCCAATGAAAGTAAAAGCAAAAGAAAGGAATGGAAAAATCAACAAGCACTGAGTCCAAACAAAGCAAAAAGATGATCAAAGAAAATATTCCTTCATTAAATCCGAAGTTCATTACAAAGTGAAGGTCCACAAGATCATGTACAAAAAAAAAAGATGACAAAGTCCTAAGGAGGTCCGGAACCCTCAAACTTCAGGCTATCAACCCCTACCATTACAAGAGACTGCTTTAGCCTAAGGATTTTCTCCTCAAGCTCCTTCTTCTTATATAGACCATCTATATACATCCTATTGGCATGTTGGAATTTGCCTTCGAGCTCTCATTGCTGCTTCCTTAAAACTTCAGACTTGGCCTCCGCATCCCTGATGGCTTGCTGCTCGTATGATAGCTGAATCCTTAGTTGTTGAACCTCAAGCTTCTCCCTCCCCACTACTTTTGAAAGCTCACCCAAAGTCCTCGTTAGGGAGGCAACCTATTCTGGTCCACCGCTCGTGCTGGATTGATGACTGTCATCAAGTTGTTTTTGGAGCTGGGTTACTTTGCTATTAGCAGCATGAAGCCTTTGCTCAAGCTGGGATATCCTCTCACTCTAACCCAACCAATAGGTATCATAAGTGAGCTTAGCATCATGCAGTCGCTTCTGAAGCATAGAGAACCTCTTCGACCAATCCCACTCATATCGAGCCTTGTCAAAAGACCACGGTGAGCTCCCCTCCAGTAGATGGATCTTCTCCTTCGCCGCCTTGAGATCGGCTTCGAGAAAGCTGATCTTCACCACTAGTATCCAAGATTTGTCGCTGAAATTTTTCTTGAGCTCGACGATCTCCTACTCGAAGCTGCCCTTCCGATTGCTGAAGCTCATAGAATCTTTTATGTGTAGCTTTTGGAGATGGGTGACCTCAATTGTCGCCTCTGAAGCATTCTTTCTGGATTTTCGAAGTTTGACTTCTACCTTCTTCAACTTTTTCTTCAGGTGATGAATCTCCCTCTTTAAATTTTTGACTATGAGCTACAGAGGGATACCTTGGGATAATAGCTTAGCGTATGTTGGAGAAGATGGATCTTGACTACGATTGTTGGAGGGATTCTGAATAACATCCACCATGACACAAGTACAAAGAAAAGAAAGTTCATTTTCATTTCTCAAAATGTTTGGTATATATTGAAAGAAAAAAAAAGAAGAAAAGTATAAATTTATAAAAAGTCTTAGACCTTGGCCGATGCAGAGGTAGGTGAGGTCGGTACATCCTTTGTGACGTCGGGCTTGGGAATAGACTCGGGAGCTTTAGCTGCAAGTTTGGGAGCACTTGGGGTAGGTTTGGCGATGGGCGAAGTGGCACCAGTGTTGGAGGGATCGGCTCCCTCACTAGATTTTTCTATCAGAAGGTCGAGGTCCACTCTAGGAAAGTTCTTCGTGACCCTCCGCATGTAGATCTTGAACCCCTCCAAGAAGGCTTTCTAGGCAAACACGATCTTGATGTCCTTCATTGCTTTGGAGGACTTGAAGGCTTCGACAGCCCTCTCCCTCTCGATGATGATCTCTTCTTTAGCCTCCTTCCTTTTGTCTTTGGAGAGGGTCAGGGCTGCCCTCAGTCCCGTGGAAGCTTCTTTCTCTCTCCATGACACCTTCCGAAGGTGCTAGACCTCTACAGCTTGAATTTTTGAGGCCACCTTCAAACGGTCGACCTCGGCCCGAACCCTCTCGACATCCTCTTGAACAACCTATAGGGCTTTACAAGCCTTGGCCTGATGAAAATCGACGGTCTTCGAGTGGGCAAACAAGTAATGTCCTAGCTACAAGACAAGTAGAAATTAGGTCAGAACTATAAAAGTGCACCCTTCATTCAAACAAGTTCAGAAAAATGGGTTACGCCGAGATAGGTGGTGAAAGACTCATCGAATCTCTCAGCATCCTCTGTCCCAATCATTTTCTTAGCAATGTGAGGGAGGATGTTGCTCTTCATCAAGGATTGGACGACCTTCCAATCATCCAAAGAAACTCGCTCCTGATTGGAGCCTTTGCCACTTGAATTTTCGGCCACCCTCCTCATCTTTTTCCTAGCGACATTCATTTTCTTCTTCTTCTTCTCAACAACCTCATGCTGCTCAGGAAGTGAGGTGGCGACATCCCCTTGGTACAAGATCAGAGGTGGTGTGGTCACGTCGGACTTTAGGATGGGCACGGCTTGGATCGACACGATCGGGATCGGCTCATCAGCATAAGCCTTCTTGGATATTTTCCCCATAGAGCTATCTTTTCTCTTAAGGGACTTGAGCCCCTTGGCCAGGCAATTCTATTCCTCAGAAGTCATCTCTGTAGTAAAAAACCAGAGTCAGAGAAGGAAAGGAGATCATGCATAGTTGGCAAGCTATAAAGGACAACCTACCAGATTAAGAGGATTGAGATCGAAGTTGAATAAGATCTGGTCCTCTAGGAGCTTGGAGATAGGAGGAGCTCGGAAGTTCTTCAACTTGTTAGTCGAACCCCGATCCTCTTTCTCAAGCCCAGGAGCTCGGCGGACTGAGTCCCTTTATTTCCTCCAAGAAAATGGTTCTAGTTCTAGGGAGGGATAGGAAACAAGAAAGAATTTCTCCTTCCAGTTATGAATGAAAGAAGGGGCACTCTTGAGCAATCCCTTCTTGCCGAACTAGGAAGATATGTACCACCAGTGTTTGACGATCTGATGATGTTTGAAAGTGAAGAAATTATGAAATAGAAAGATGAAAGGTCGGACGTCGGCCATAATACACAAGGAGAGAAATCCTATGATAAACCTAAAAGAGTTTGGTGACATGGAAGCAAAGAAAATATTTAAAAACTTGAACAAGTTGGTTACAAAAGATGGTATCGACAGTTGAAATCCCACCCAGAGGGTTTCAACATATAAGCAAGTTTGGCCGGGAGGAGGAGAGCTGGCTTGATTGCTAGGCCAAGGAGTTCAAGTTTGTAACCAAAAAAAATTCCAAACTGGATCCTAATCAATGAAAGGTCTTCGAGCCAAAATTTACATGAAATGGTATCGGAGGCAAAGGATGGCTAAGGTACTCTTACAAGCTCAGGATCCTTATGAGGAAGGTCCATTAAAGCTAAATGAGGTAAACTTCTAGAACTGATTGATCAGGACTCTTCAGAGGACATGAGGATCAAACTAAAATGGGGAAAATATTTGAAAAATCAAAAAAAATAAAATCTGAGACTTTCTTGAGGAAATAAAGGGGGTAGAAACATCAAAAGATATAGATAATCAAAGAAAAAGGTTCAGGAATTGACCTAAGTCGACTGGGAAGAATGGAAAGATGGTAGGCTTGATGGAAAATGAAGGAGAGAACCCTAAAAAATCAAAGGAGTTAGTAGAAGACCCTGGTGCCCTGGAGCAAGAAAGGAGAAGGAAGCTAGAAGGAGACCTAGATGAAATGAAGCTCCTATGCAAGAAGAAGAGCTTAAATAGCCGTTGGGATCCAAGATGGTTACGGTTGCAGATCTCCGCTGCCCAACCTCGGATTGATGCATGCCCCACTCATCATAGTGGTAGTCTGACAATGAGCAGAACCTTTATTGCACCATACCTTAAGCAGCACTTTGATGAAAATTTTGGAAATTTATCTTTTTGGGTTACCTCATATTTAAGAAGTTTTGGTACCCACATGGAAAGAGTCAGGATTAGCTGCTCTATTGGCGCAAAAAGGAAAAAAAAAGGACTTCAACACTCATATTTCTTTACTCCCTTCATTTAAATTTCGAACTCAGGAGTGGGGTGACTTGTGTTGGGTGTGAACCCTTTCCTGCTGATGTCCGACAGGAAATTTGGCCTTGAGGAAACTCCATTTGGTAAGGGCAGCCACGTCGGACTTCGGCCAGTGAAGAGTTTATGCTCGGGCACCGAGACTGTAGACCTTCAACCTGAATCCATTGGCCGATCTTCTTCGTTCAGATTCCTGGCCCCATCGGATATTCCCAGAACCTACGGGCATTGTAGATTTTGCTTAGAAAAACTTGAATAGCGATGATAGCCCCTAGGAAGCTAAGTAACAGATTTAATTATAGCTCGATTTGGCCATTCTCGATGCTCTTTGAATCTTTTCCTAATAAAAAATCATTTAAGCTATTCGACATTGGACCAATGCCGAATCAACAGAACTTCGCTCCAGATGAACTCCTACGATATACTAAGGGTGGTAAACCTTGGGATTCCTGCATCGAGAACTTTGAACATATAGGCTAAAGGACCTCATCTCTTTCATATCAGCCTCTAGATGGTCTCGAAAGCAGCTGAGCTTCAAAGGAATAAATAAGTAGGTTCTCTCCGGGCAGAACCCCTTCCGCTCCTTCCAGAAAATTTTTTTCAATCGACCTCCTTTTAGTCGAAGTCCTTCTGGACACTAGATGATTTTCTTTCCATCAATTCCCATCCATTCGAACTTCTTATATTAGTAGAGAGGGGACTCATCGTTATATATTTGCTCCTCCGATAGATCTCCTTTTGGATTTCTCCAACAGAATTATTTTCGAACTTCTCCTTTCGGCAGAACTACTTCCAGATTCCTCCAGTGAACTCCCTTTAGGATTTCTCTAGTCATAGCACTTCTGAACCCCATCCAACCAAACTCACTACAGTCACCTAGAAAGGCCTCCACGCTTATGCAAATCTAGCTATCCATACAGTATGAACCCACTTATAGACATACGACCTTGAAAGAGCTCGAACTCCTCTAAGATTGGTGAAACTCAAAGCTCTTCATTTCTAGCAACTACCTTCTCCGAACTTTAACTATTAAGTCCCAACGAATTGGCACATCACGATAATGGATACTATCCTCTATAACAAACCCCACATGGCTCCAAATGGCCCACTACTAGATAGTTACAATTGTCACCATCAATTTGTTACAGGCTCTATCTATGTAAGGAATCCTCTAGGTACGGTTTAGGAGGGAGGGCTCCAAACTCTGCTCAAAAGCTCTCTGAGTGCTCCATTTCTATGGTTAAAGAACTGACTTGACCGTCAGAGAGTCCTGCCGGAGCCATCCCACCTCTAGTCTGGGACTTATCTTGTAGGTGCCGACGGTGGCCTCATCTTCTCCAACTCTAGCCAATTCTGATGTCAATAGTTTTCTGCACCAACACTACTCTTGACAGTAGAGTGCTATATTGGTCACGTTCAGTGCAGATGTACTCCCACATCTCACCTGGATGTCATATCAGTATCTCCACACCACTTGATTCTGAGGACAACCAACGTATATGGCATACAGCAATCTACACTTGATAAATTATCATCCTTATTAATAACTTATCATTTAAGCGTGAATATTTTAAGAACCATTCAATAAATTCTTCTTTATCGATTGATTGTGGTTCTAAGGATTTCATCATAATTTAGGAGTTCATTTAAGAAAGATAGAACTTTTATGATGAATCAGTCAAATAACTATTATTATTAGATAATTCATATACTAATTTCAATCATCTACCACTTAGATGATTGGTTTTAGGATACATTTTCCAATAATAGTCTCACAGTGGACTCCACCTAGAATGCCTAAACTTAATGAGGGTTCAGAATGGAGAAATTGGATCCTATTAGATATGGTCCAATCCATGAGGAGCTTCATAGATCTTTTTGAGTTTCTTTGAGAATATAGTTTAATGACACCAATTTACCTACTAAATAGAGTTCCATCTAAAATCATTCCTACCACATCGGATGAGATATGGCATGGTAAGAAGCCAAGTCTGAGTCATCTTAGAATTTGGGATTGTCCGATCCATATCAAGAGATAGCAAACGGACAAGTTAAAATCTAGGTTCCTTAGAGCTCAATTCATTGGATATTCTAAAGAGTCGGTAGGGTACTACTTCTATCTTACAAAAGATCATAATGTGATTATGAGTCGACATGCCATATTTCTTGAAAAATAGTTTGTTCAAGATGGTGGCATTGAAAAATAAATTAGGCTTGAGAAAAAAGTCTTCGAAAAGAAACGAGCCAAGGAACTTGAGGAACCCAATCAATCTAAGCCAATCCACACACTACCTCCTCCACCTCATTGGTCAAATAGGATTTTTCATCTACTAGAGATGTACTTAGGTATTATTTCAAAGGATGTAAAGAAAATATTTCTCATAAAAAATAAAGTTCATGATGATGATCCCAAAATCTATGACAAGGCAATATCAGACATCGACTTTGAGAAATGATGAGAGATAATGAAGTCAGAAATTGACTCAATATGCTCGAACTAAGTTTGGACCTTGGTAGATCCACCTCAAGGTATTATACCTATTGGATGTAAATGGATCTTCAAGAGAAATATAGGTGCAGATGGAAATATGAAGACATTCAAGGTTAGATTAGTGACGAAAGAGTATAGTCAACGTGAAGGCATTGACTATTAGGATACCTTTTCGCTAGTGTCCATGCTTAAATCCATCCATACATTGCTTGATATCATAGCATATTTTGATTATAAAATATGGTAGATGGACGTGAAAACAACATTCTTAAATGGATATCTTGAGGAAGATATCTATAAGGAAAAGCTGCTTGGTTTCACTTCCAGTGATGGTGATCATAAGGTCTCTAAGCTACAAAAGTCCATCTATGGACTTAACCAAGCATCTTAGAGCTGGAATGCTTATTTTAGTGATGTAATCAAATCATTTGATTTCATCAAGAATAAGAAGAAACTATATTCAAAAAAGTCAGAGAGAGCGCTATTGTCTTCCTCATATTGCACGTAGATGACATCCTCCTGATTGAAAATGACATTTTCATATTGACTTTGGTGAAAGTGTGGTTATCTAATGAGTTTTTTATAAAAAATCTAGGAGAAGCATCTTTTATTTTGAAAATTAAGGTCTATAGGGATAGACCAAAGAGGATGCTAGGTCTCTCATAGAAGATGTACATGGAGGAGGTGCTGAAGAGGTTTAGCATGGAGAACTCTAAGAGAGAACTTATGCCCTTCAGACATGGTATTCATCTCTCTAAGAAGATATGCCCCAACACATTGAAAGAGATTGAACTTATAAGCAAGATCTCTTATGTTTTGGCAATAGGAAGCCTCATGTATGCCATGCTATGTACACGACCTGATATCGCCCATGCTGTCAGTGTCACTAGCAGGTATCAGTCAAATCCAGATGAAGAGTACTGGACTTCTACAAAATGTATCCTTAAGTACTTGAGAAGGACTAAGGATATATTTTTAGTCTTTGATAATGGAGAACTCTAGATTTAGGGGTATACTAACTCGGACTTTATGTCTAAATAGATGATTGAAAGTCAACATCTGGATGTCTATTCCTATGCAATGGTGGTGCTGTAAGTTGGAAGAGTTTCAAGTAGACTATGATAGTAGACTCCACCATAAAAGCAGAGTACATCACTGCCTCAAAAGCTATGAAGGAAGTGTTCTGGTTCAAGAAATTCATTTTAGAGCTCAAAGTGATGCCATCAGATGCCATCTCTCTATACTTCGATAATAATGGTGCCATAGATCTAGTAAGGAGCTAAGATCTCACCAGAAGTCCAAGCACATCGAGTGGTGGTTTCATCTCATCCATGATTATCTCAAGAAGAGATACGTTATGTGAGGATTTATGGTGCTCCCAAGCCTTGGGAGGCTACGAGAGGAGTCAGGGAGTTGGCTCCAGGGATTTCAGAAGCTTGGTTGGCGCTTTGGAGAACTAGGACATAAGGTGAACCAAGAAACCAAAGTTAGGAAATCAAGACTGTAGAAAGAAGATTTTCTATAGGTTAGCTGACTCAGTCCAAAATTGGGTCGGCTAAGTCTCAATGCATAGGTAAAATAGAGAGCTGCGCATTCGAAATTACTGGCATAGCATAGGACTGGGCTGGCTTAGTTTTAGACTAAGCCAACCTAGTAGAACTTAGCTGGCTTAGTGCTGAGACTGAGCCAGCTCAGTGCACGGGTAGAGTTACGGGAGGATCTATTTTGGGTTAGGATCTGGGATGATCCTAGGGGTCTTAAGGCCTGATTTGAGAGGTCTTAAGGGGGCTAATTCATGTATGGGTCGGGTCTAGATCCAAAGGATGAGAGCATGGGAGACATGGGTGTACATGGGCTCAGTGAGTGCTTTCATGTATTGGGTTAGTCGGGGAGTTTTTCTGGTCGGGCCTAATGGCTATGTATAAATACATAGGTTATATTAGGATTTCATTATGCTATAGAGTACAGACCTTTTCTTCCTCAACTCTCTTCTTCTCTTCTCTCTAGAGTTGTTGCCCTAGGATTCTTGAAGAAGCCTTAGAGAAGGGGGCGTCTCCCTCAAGTCCAAAAGGAAGGCGCTCCATCACAGATCTAGATGGAGGATCGGTGATTTGCTGCCCATAGACAACATCACAGGTTCCTTCAAGTCTATGTTAAAGATCAAGGGCTTTCGCAATATGGTATCGGAGCTTATGATGCCAAAGATGATTGATATTCGAGTGATATCATGGAACATCAATTGGTATCAGGAAGAAGTGATGCCAGTTGGTGCGCTTACATCTGGTATCAGAGCTTGATGATGTATGGAAGGGAAGGAGAAGTCGTATAAGATGAAATCAAAAATCTGCATAAAGATTCCATGGTATATCTCAAATCTATCTTTGTTATTGCTGTGGTTTGGCCACCAGAAGCTGCGGGTTGAAGGTGGAGGTTGAGAGGATTAACGGAAAGAGATTTTCTTAGGGTGGAAGGATTTGGTGCATGATTTGCTGATCGATCTTGATGGAAAGGTTGGGGTGTATGATGGTTATGTGACAGGTAGGGAGCGCTGGAGTGCTGCAGTAGTATTTTCTTGAAGATGCAAGGCTGAGAGAGGCTCAGCAATGTAGTAGTCGAGGGAGGTATCTCAGTAGAGAGCATCAAGATTCTCTAGAAAGATGGGCAGTGTAGGGTTATTGAAGAGAGGTTTTCCAAGGGGTAATGATCGAAGGAAGGCTGAAGAAGCGACTATACATCCTTCGGTGTTAAGAAGGTGGAAAAGTAGTCGAAGATATATTCAGCGATTCGACCAGAGCATGAATTTATGGAGCCTTAGGAGTGATTGAGATGGATGATCCATGGAGGTCCAGCAGATTAGGACTGGATGGCTGTAGAGCAATGCAGAGATGAGTCAGGAAGTACTAGAATGCTCTAGGAGCGCTACCCGGAAGGCACGAGGCTGAGAGAGGCTCAGTGGTGCAGCAGCCGAGGAGTGTATCTTAATAGATGGTGTCAAGGGCTTCTTAGGGAGATCGGAAGTAGGTCTTAGGGAAAGCCAGGAGGTCTCAGGGAGTGCCAGGTGGTCTCAGATAGTTGGGAGTATCATGGATCAGGTTTCTTCTATAGGAGCATCAGGGAGAGTTGCAGTTCAGATGGAGGATGGTTCTCTAGGTGCAACTGAAGTGATGGCTGATGTAGGGGCAGAAAAGAAGGACTAGGGTGGAATTCCCTAGGGTTTAGTTATTGGATTTAGAAGAGTTGGATGAGCTCTTGGGTTTTGAAGGTGCCCGTGGATTGTGGAGGTATTCAAGATAGCTTCGAAGGGGTCTATGGAGTGCGGAGGGTTCGAAGGGGCAGCAATGGTATTCGAGGTGCAGCAGTAGGCTCAGCAATGCAATGTTGAGTGGTTGGCCTTGAGGGACTCGGTGATAGAGTCGACTTCTACAGTATCAGATGGACTTCGGATATAGGTGGAGCTCTGGAGAGGTGGCTTTATAATTGGAGAGGAATTTCACATGAGTTCAGAGCATCGGTGATGCACGGTTTGAGGTGGAGCAGCATGTGTAGGAGGACAGACATAGTTTTGAGGAGATCATGTCAGGGTTTGCAATGAGTACAAGTACAGAAACATTGTGGGTTCTCCAAAAAAGTCTAAAAAAATTGATGCAGCTACTTAGCAGAAGGGATCCTACAATTTTAGGATGGTGCAGAGGTGTAAGCCAAGGTCTTCAGTGGTGGAGGCGGTCATCCCAAAGGCCTCAAGGGTGCACAATAGCTAAAGAGGATTGGCGGAGGTGATGATTGCACAAGGGGCTGTCGAGTGCATAGGGACAGTGGGAACGTGTAGGAGGGCATTTCTGAGAGGTTTGCCAAGGCTTGGGAGCACCAAGATGGAGATTGTGAGAATTTATGGTACTCCTAAGCCTTGAAAGGCCATAGGAAGAGTTAGGGGATTGGTTCCGGGGATTCCAGGGGCTTGGTTGGTGCTTTGGAGATCTGAGACACAAGGTAAAGCAAGGAACCAAAGTCAGAGAATCAAGACTATAGAAAGGAGATTTTCTGTAGGTTAGTCGGCTCAGTCCAAAACTGGATCGGCTAAGTCTCAATGCACTGGCAAAATAGAGAGCTGTGCGTTTGGGACTGCTGGCATGGCACAAGACTGTGCTGGCTCAGTGCGCGGTTAGAGTTACGCGAGGGTCTATTTTGGGCTAGGATCTGGGATGATCCTAGGGGTCTTAAGGCTTAGTTTGAGAGGTCTTAAGGAGGCTAATTCATGTATGGGTCAGATCTAGATCCAAAGGATGAGAGCATGTGAGAAATGGGTGTACATGGGCTCGGTGATTGCTTTCATGTATTGGATTAGCCGAGGAGTTTTTCTGGTCGAGCCTAATGGCTATGTATAAATACATAGATTGTATTAGGATTTCATTATGCTGTGGAATACAGACCTTTTCTCCCTCAACTTTCTTCTTCTCTTCTCTCTAGAGTTGCCGCCCTAGGGGTCTTGAAGAAGCCCTAGAGAAGGGGGGCGTCTCCCTCAAGTCCAAGGAGGGAGGCATCCCATCATAGATCAAGATGGAGGATCGGTGGTTTGCTGCCCATAGAGAACATCATAGGTTCCTTCAGGTCCATGTTAAAGATCAAGGGCTTCCGCAACATGGTATTGGGGCTTGCGATGCCAAGGATGATTGGTGCTCGAGTGATATCATAGAATATCAATTGGTATTAGGGAGAGGTGATGCCAGTTGGTGCACTTACACGTTAAGGTTTAGAGAGTCGATATCGTAGATAATGCGGTTGATCCACTGATGAAGCCTTTGAGCTAGTAGAAGGTTGAAGCTCGTCTTGAGAATATGGGACTTAGATTTATAGCCAATTATCCTTAGATCAAGTGGGAGTTAATAATAGGGTTATTTCTTCTATCACATTTGAGTACAAAGTATCTATGATACATCCATTAAGTTAATGGGTATGATAACACAAATTCTCAAGAGTTGAGGATTTAAGGCATGTGTTATCATAATTAACTTATAAACTACTTTCGATCGTAGGATCATTACAAGGATGGTGATCGATCCAAAAGATTGGTATATGGTCCCTTCCTTAGGATAGATGAGTCTTGAGTCTATGGTGTGGAGATATCGGAGCGAGAGTATAGGTACTTATTGAGAACAAGGGCACTGAGCATGACCATCTCGAGCAGTCATAAGGGAGTCTATCTTCTCATTGATAACTAGCTCGATGTGGCAGTCGTGTGACTGGTTCTTTGATCTGAGGTGCATTGATAGTTTATCTTGAGGGTTTTATAGTTTGACTATACCATAACTTAGTCTTCTAGCCATTTGGAACCTTGACGTGTATGTTGGCTATAGCATATTCATTGTAAGAATTGGATCACACCAAAATGAAAGCTATCAACCTCGGTAGATGAGTAGTCTTATGATGATTATGAGATCGAGTCCTAAAGCCCATGGCTCTGATAGTGTGAAAAATAAAAAAAAGTTTCTATGAGGATTTCACATCGGACTCGAATCGAATGATTCATTCATACGACAGGTGTTGGATCTGATGAGTCCACCTTGACCTAGATCCTATTGGGGCTTATGATAGAAGAATCCAATCACATAGTTGAGAGGTTTGTATTTGATTTTGATGGATTGCCTCCACATATTACTAGGTGTCACTAGTGAATTTTGGGACCAATTAGAGTTATCTTGATGATCGACAATTCTAATTGGATAAATCAAAAGAGTTCTAGTCCATCAAAAGTTGTTTCGATGATGTCGATGATATAGATTGCAACATGTCCCATTATCATATAGAACTAAATCTATCTAGATTACACAAATAAGGATTTGGATTTAGATGTCATTAATTGGACTAACATGATTCGATTAATTTATATTAGATCAATCATGTTTAAGAAAATCATTCTAGCACATGATTAGACCTGATTTTCTCCTCCTATGGACTTTCTAGTTAGTTTGGACTCAGTCAAATTTGATTTGGCTGATTCAAAAATTCTGTATGGATTTGTTTTGATCTGACTAGACCTTGTCCTAGTCAGATTAGAGCTTATCCTGATCTCATGCAAGGGGCGTTAAGATAAGGGTCTTTTGACCCAGTCTTTATAGGAAAGAAGCGAAGGGGGCATGCACCCCCTAGAGATTATCTTGGGGCACGTGCCTTCAGGTAATTTGTATGGAGATTGAGGGTGCATGCCAAGAGGGACTTATCTATTCAAAGAGTTTGAATAGATCAAGAAAGTTTGAAAAGTTTAAACTCCCTAGAGAGAGAAGCTCTATGCCAACTCCCCATTATCTAATAATGTGGTGCCATCTTTCCCATTATTTTATGTGATAAAAATAGAGAGAAATCAGAAGTGGGCATGGGAGGCTTGACAGAGGCCTTCTACTTTAAGTAAAATGATTGCTTAAAGCCCTAGGACTCTAGGGTTGCACATAGTCTATAAATAGATGTGCTGCACCAAGGTTTGGAATCAATCTGTTAGCCCATGCCCCCACTTTTCTTCTCCCTCCATCTCCCATGCCACCTCTCCCTCCTCTCCATGCCCAAGAGGTTGGGCAAATCAGCCATCAAAAGTTCATGTGCTACTGCTGCAAAGATCGAGTCAAGGAGATCCCATTCGTATGACGAATGTATTACTGCCGGATATCGGATCGTAGGTGCACCAGAGAGATTCTAGATCTAATATTCTAAGATTAGATTCATAAGGAGAAGACCTTTAGATCTGACCTGAGTGGATGCTAGTAGAAGTTGGGCACGTGCGTGGCTAATGTCAAAACCTCGGACAGCATCAGATCATCGCTACGGGTGAATTGTTCATACAATCAAGTGATATTTGATATCACAATTCTTATTTTTTTGTATTTTAATTTTAGATCTATCTAACCAGATCTGAGAACTCTTAGATTTGATCGTGTCAGGTAGAAAATTTTTAAAAATTTCACTATAAGACCTAATCCTTTCAGGCCGATCCTACGATACTAGCTAGTTTTTTCCTTCACTAAGGGTGCATGCCAAGAAGAGGCGTGTGCTCTCATTCTCCACGCAAACTTCTTGTGTAATATCTCAAACCAGCAAAGTAGTAAATTAAAGATTTGTGTTCCTGTATATGTGGCATAGTAATTTAATTATGGTATCTTTGAGCTATTTGAGCATAAATTATGATTGTCTGCTATTGCGAGTCCTAAAAATTTTCTAAGTTTGAAAGCTAGCACTTGTATGGAGAGCTATGTAAAATATAATTTTTTTTTAAATAAAAATTAATGATAATTAATCCTTAGGTGTTGGAAAGTTGCAAATAAAAATTAATGATAATTAACAAATTGCAGAGATTCTTTAATCCATTCGTTCTGAAGCAAGAATGTTTTAGAAGTATCAGGATTGAGAAAATTTAAGTTAGAACCCAAATTTTAAAATTTTATTATTAAAAATTTTGATTTTTATGATATTTTTATTTATTCTAAATAGGAGGGTGTTCCTTATTTATATTTATGTTTTAAAGTTAATAGAGAGTAAAATAAATGAGGACATTAACTTATATAAACAAGTAGAGTATCAGGCAAGCCATTATCTAAGTAAAGCTGTGAAGAGAGTATCAAAATAAAAATTTTTGGAACTCAGGGTTCAAGACGTCTTGGCCTGAACTCAAGATAACTCGAGTTTTAGATGATAGAAATCAAGTTTCTATTTTTTTGAAAGCGAGACATCTCAATTCAGAATCGAGAGGTCTCGATCTGAAAGCGAGACATCTCGGTTTACAAAAGTTTTTGGGAGCAAGCTATAATCGACAATATTTCAAGTTGTGAGTTTTAAATCATTTATTTATGGGATGACTTAGCATCTCAGCTATATAAAAAAATAGCTGAAAAATTATCTGAGCAACACCTATTTAGCTAGAAATTTGGTGGATTCTTATTGAATTGACACCTAGCAACCTCTCTTTAGTTTATTCTTTTCCAAAATAATAAGGCCATCGATTCCTTTATTTCTATTTAAAAGCTTTAATTCTTCAAAAAGGATAGAAGAGAGGAGGGCCGAAGGAGGTCCTGTTGTCAGTTAGAAATCAAAGAAGATTTAGTTAGGAAGAGATAATTTAGTGATGAGCTGGATTGAAGGAGAAAAAGTTGCTATTGCTAGAAAAAGAAAGGAGCTGGTTCTATAGCAGCAAAGTTTTAATTAATTAAGGGAAGGAAGAAAGCTCCAGAGGGTTCTTTAGGTGACAAAAGCACCAAGATAAGAAAGATAGCTCAGCAGCTAGTTAGAACTTGAGGTGAGTGGGTTTTTTATCTAACTTCGATTTTTTTTTGTCATATGGTATCTATTATGAAAGAGACAAGTTTTGCAAAGTAAATAAGTTTACTTCCTATTGTTTTCAGCTTATATGTATGTGTTTATGCAAATAAAAAAATAAGAAATGAGTTTTACATGTGTATATGAATTTACTTTGAGTAGCATGGCATTATGTTTCGAAAGATGTTAGAATAGTTTATTGACACTTGTCTGAAAGTGAATTGTTCTTTATCTATGTTGCATTGATTGCGTGATTATGACTTGGATGATGAAAGTGATATTGTCATGGTTGACAAGTTATATTTATATGTTATGTATGTATATATATATTCTTGTAGGAATAGTAAAGCAAGCTTTGAGTAGAAAGTATTCATTGAATTGGTTTTTAGCAGGTAACCCATAGGAGTGATCAACCTATGGGATGAATTGTAACATTACTTATGGAAAAAAAAATATTCAGCTGATGCCTGGCAATGAAACTTTACCCAGTGCGGGCTCTATACTTTGCCCAATGGGGCTCTATATTCAGATGGCACCTCCACGGTCTTTGCTCAATGGAGCTTTATGCTAACAATGCCGTATCGATTACTCTTGGTAGGGATGCGCTGGGATGTAGTCGATGGTATCTAACAAGCTGGCACTTCCACAATCTTATTTAATTTTATAGCAGTGACTGTATCGACTACCCTTGGTAGAGGTACGCTGGGGTGTAGTCGACGGTAGTTAGCAGCATGATGGTATTTAATTGGTTACTTGGTTGTATTATTGTTCAGCAAGCAAAGATTTCTTGAATGTGTTGTTGGTAGGTGGTGTATATGTGAGATATAGATCTTAAATAAATCTATAATTTATTTTATCTCAGCAAAGCTTTCTTTTAGCAAAGTGATTCAATTGTGATTTTACTCTTATGTGATTCATACTCATTTGAAAGTGCAGCAAAAATATAAATTATATATTATGAAATGAGTATTACAGCTATGTTTTCTAGTTTTTCATTGATAGATTGATTATTCATTCACTGAGACTTCTCCAAGTCTCATCCCTCACTCTTTTTATTTGTAGTTTTGAGAGTAGCTAGTTTTGGAGGTATGTTTCAGCATGTGTACTAGGCCCTCTAGAGGAGGAAGTATTTTGGATGATATTAGCTTATAAAAGAGATGTATTTTGAAAAGTATTATACAACTAAGATAATAAAGCTAGAAACTGTTAGTTATATATGTTGTAGTGTGTTATGGAAAGGCATGTATTAAAAAAAAATGGTTTAATGAATGGAATGTATGTATAAAGTATGGTTTTGTAAATTGAAAACCCTAAGGTTAATTTTGTGTGGAGCCTTGGATTAGCTTATATAAATTGTTGAGTTAAATTGAGCTATGTACTTTAGTAAATTAAGAAGTTAAATTAAATTGTATGTGTTGATTGAGAAAGTATTTGATATAATTATGTTGAGCAGGTTTAAATGATATTGCAGTTCAGTTACAGTTTAGAAATTCTCTTAACCTTTGGATAAGTATGGGATGTGGCACCGTCATCTGGATTTAGAGATGGGGTGTTACATCCTGGGGGCACGTGCCCTAAGATAATCTTCAGGGGGCACATGCCCCCTCCCTTCTTTCCTGCAAAGACTGGGTCAAAGTGACCCTTGTCTTGATGCCCTTTGCAAGAGATTAGGACGAGCCCTGATCTCATTAGGACAAGTCTTGATTTGATCAGGATAAGGTCCAGTCAGACCAGGACAAAATCATACAAGGTTCTTGGATGAGCCAAATTAGATTTCACTGAATCTAGACCAACCAAAACATCTATAGGAGGAGAAAGTCAGGTCCAATCATGTGCTAGCATGATTTTCTTGAACCTGATTGGATCTAACCCAAATCAATCAAACTATGTTGGTCCAATTTATGACATCCAGATCCAAACCTTTCTTTATGTGACTCGGTTAGGTTCAATTTTGTATGGTAATGGGACATGTTGAGATTTTCATCATCAACATCATTGAAATATCTTTCGATGGATCAGAACTCTTCTGATTCATCCAATTAAAATCGTCAATCATCAAGACAATTCTAATTGATCCCAAAATCCACTAGTGATACCTTGTAGTATATGGTGGCAACCCATCAAAATCGAATATGAACCTCTCGCTATAGCCAACTATGTGATTGGGTTCTTCTATCATGAGCCCCGATAGGATTTAGGTCAAGGTGAACTCATCAAACCCAACACTTATCATATGAATGAATCATTCAATTCGAGTCCAATGTAAAATCCTAATAGAAACTTCTATTATTTCACATTGCTATGGCCATGGGCTTTAGGACTTGATCTCATGATCATCATAGGATTACTCCTCCTCTATCAAGATTGATAGATCTCATGTTGGTGCAATCCAATTCCTACAATGAACATGCTATAGCCAACATACACCTCAGAATTTCAAATGGCTAGAAGATTGAGTAATGGTGTAGTCAAACTATAACATACTCAAGGTGAACTGTTGATGCACCTTAGGTTAAAGAATTAGTCACATGACTACAGCATCTAACTAGTCATCGATAAAAAGGTAGACCCTTATGACTTCTTGAGATAGTCACACTCAGTGTCCTTATTCACAACAAGTACTAGTACTCTTGCTCTGGTGTCTTCATATCTTAGACTCAAGATTTATTCTATCCTAAGAAAGTGATCGTACATTGATCTTTCAGATCGATCACTATCCTCGTGATGATCCTATGATTAGAAGCAATTTATGAGTTAATTATGATAACACATGCCTTAAATTCTAAACTCTTGAGAATATGCATTATCATATCCATTAACTCAATGAATGTATTGTTGGGGGTATCAACATGCTTTGATACCATTTGTTAAGGATCTAGTATCAGCGAATTACGACAGAAAAAAAAAAAACCAAAATAAGAACAATCAAGTACGTTGATCAGCCTAAAGGTTCGCCTCCATGGGGTATGCAAAATTTCACTATGAAAAAGGAAGAGATACAAGAGGAGATTACCCACTCTTAACTCACGTATATAATCCTCTCAATAAGAAGTTATCCTAAACAAACTCTCTCTTGGAGACTTCCTGAAATGACTATAGTTCATCGCCTAACTATTTGTTCGAAGCTTCTGCTCCTCCTATTGCTAGTGCCCTCTCTCTCTCTACTCTCTTTCACATTTTAGGTTCTCCAAAATTACTAAGCCTCTGCCACTACCTTTAGCTTTCGGTCTGCTACTTATAAAGGACATGGATACAGTCCAAAACCTAGTAAAACATGGAGAAGGAATCCCGTAAGCCATGATAAATGCTCGGTCCATGCTCTCTGGCATGTAGACCATGAGAAAAAAACACTGCACCCGCGCAATCATAAGGCCTCCTGGGCCCAGGCCGTTGCTCGTGCATGCGCACCTTGTTCTTGGTCGTGCTCGCTTGCGCTTGGCCTGGGCCATGCGTGGCGCTGGGCCGCATGCTTGCGCGCCCCTATTGGGCCACTGGCCGCTAGGCCGTGTCCACGCGTTGGCTGGCCCGCATGCTAGTGTGAGCCTGGGCTAGCCCCTGTGGGCCCATGTGCCTGGTTCATGCCTCTGGTGGGCCTATCGGCCATGGGCCCCAGTTTGGCTTTCGCTGCAATGCTCTAAGTGCTTTCATCGTGCATATCTTTCTCATCCGAACTCCGATTAAGGTGATCTTGTGCTTGTTGGACTTCATTCATTGTCCTGGATCTTGCTATGGGCTTAATGTGGAAGAATTCCAAGCATTATTCTCAACAATCTCCACCTCGACTTGATATTCGATCTCTACCTATCCGAGAGCTTGTCTAGCGCCCCCATGTCCTGGGCAATCGCTTGCTGATCATGGATGGGCAAACATGGGAGTCGAGCCAGGCTGCTCGATCCCACCTCCATCAGCTGCTATGATCCATCAGACCTGAGACCTGCTCGGGATAGCTTCCTATAGTAATAGAAACTTCACCTTGTGATGTTGCATGTCGTCCTCCCGAGTCTCTCATCCTATGTTCGATCCATCTCCACCTAGAGCTCCACCTTGCACTGGGCTCCCTGACATGAGATAATGTCCTCCATACTTTTTTTCTCTTAGCACCACCCTACTGTCGTGCATGACCTTCAGAATTCCTCCATCAGCTTTCCATCTGAAGTCAGTCGAATCCAGTCTGCTCAATAAAATTAGATTCTTCTTAAAGCTAGATATGTATCAGACCTCACCCAACTTCTTCACTTTCTATCATGGAATTTCTTGCTGACTGTCCTGCTGTCCTTGATCTTACAGTTCGATCCATCTGGCAGGAACACAGTGCCCTCACTAGTCTCCAAGGAGTCAAACATCTCCTCTCTGTAACATACATGATGGAAACAAGCAGAATGCATAATCCACTAGGAGGAAGAAGTAGATACCTTATCAATAACCAAAAGGATATCATCACTATCTTCTGTATCACTACTGGCCACTGCCATAGTAGCCGTCATCCGATCCTTGAGTTGTAGATAATTCTTGACTCGATGTCCTAACTCATCGCACCTGTAGCATCTGATCTTACTTTGGTCGCTCATCTTGGACCTAGATTATCCTCCTCGCGATCCTCTGCTACTCCATCTACTACCTCCTGCTCCTCTAGAAACTGCCAAAGCTAAGCTACCATCATCTGAGTTTGAAGCTGGGTTCTTCCTCCTAAGAACCTCATTCTAGAGAATCGCCATAGTGACTTCATCCATCTTGATGGTGCTCTTTTCTACTAGAAGAGCAGTCACCAAGGACTTATACGAAGGAAAAAGCGATGCAAGCAAGACCAACACCCTGATCTTCTCCTTAACATTTTTACCAACACTGAGGAGGTCGATGAGGATCTTCTGAAAGTTGGATAGATGCTCCCCCATGCTTCGACCTTCGTCCATCCATAGTTGATAGAACTGCCTCCAAAGAAAAAGGGTATTGGTGAGGGACTTCATCATGTACAACTCCTCGAGCTTCGACCATAGCATCATCAAAAAAGTCTCATCAAGTATATGTATCACCACATCATCTGCTAGGTACAAGCAAATCGTGCTTACCGCCTACATGTAGATCCACTTTCAATCCTTCACCTCTATGGTGGTTGGTATCTCATCATACAAAAGAGCATCGATAAAATCATGTTGGATGAGGACATCCTTTGCCCTACCTTGCCATGAGAAGAAATTGCCCTTCCCATCAAACCTATTGATCTCCATCTTGATTGAGCTTGTCTTCTCCATGTTCTTCAATCTCTATCACCACAACTGTAATCTATGCTCCAATACCATCTGGGCTCTAATACTAATTATTGGAGGTGTCAACATGCTTTGATACCACTTGTTAAGGATCTAGTACCAGCGGATTGCGATAGAAAGAAAGAAGAAATCAAAACAAGAATAATCAAGTACGTGGATCAGCCTAAAAGCTCGCCTCTATGGGGCATGCAAAACTTCACTATGAAAAAGAAAGATATAAGAGGAGATTATCCATTCTCAACTTACGTATACAATCCACTCAACAAAAAGTTATCCTGACAAACTCTCTCCTGGAGACTCCTTGAAACGGTCGTAGTTCGTCGTCTAACTATTGCGCCGAAGCCTCTGCTCCTGCTATTGCTAGGGCCCTCTCTCTCTACTCTCTTTCACATTTAGTCTCAAAATCACTACACGCCACTATCTTTAGCTTTTGGTTGTACTTATAAAGCCATGAAATAGTCCCCAAATCCCAGTAAAACATGTGAGAAGAATCCTGTAAGCCCCCGATACAAGCCGGTCCATGGCTCTCTAGATGTAGACATGGAAAAAAACTCCGTGCCTACAAGATGTGAGGTACCTTGGGCCTACTTGCTGTCATGTGTGCCACCATTGCTGGGCTGGTCGCACCTGCCGGTCGCGACGTTGTCTGGGCGCTACTCCATGCGACGTGCAGGCCCTTCATTGTTGCCTGGCCACACGCCAGTGCATGCCTTAGGCGACCCCCATGTCCCCGCTGTTTGTCATGGCTTTTGCTTGGCCACTTTGTCCCTGATGCTGGGTCTTTCTTCAGCTTTTAAGTATCTTTCTCATTTTCCAATTTTCTCTTATTTGTATTTTATTCTCTGGTCGTTGACTCCATTTGTATCTAAACTGCCGTGTAGTTAATGTTTGAATAGAATTCAAATTATGATGATTTGTTATTTCATACAGTATATCAGAGATACTTTAATCACAATATATATAGAAAATAATTTTTTATTAATTATAAATCAAATTATAAAAATATCCTAAATAGTTATTAACAAGTACGATCAATCGCTTCTTAGGAACATGTCTAATAGATTCATCAGGAAAGACAATACTAGGCTAGCAGATGTTCATGATGGATCAATTTAAATGGTGTTATTCGTAGCATTATGAAATGTGTAGTGTCTGTTTATCGATTAACGTATACCTGCTAAAAAAGCGTGCCACTAAAGAGTTGTATCTTATATTTTTTAATTAGTTCAGAATTGATCGATTGATCGTATGTAGCTCTGAATTAAGCTTTTACTTTATGAATTGCTTTTTTCTTTTTCGAGCTACAACCAAATTCTATGTATTAATAGCTCTTCTGAAGATGAGAAAATATTTGATTTATTCAGCAGACAAATGCTTTGTATTTTTATATAATGATGCTTTTGATTTGAAAAATGTATGACCTATTATCAGCACTTATCAATAAAGTTTCAAATATTCAAATTAATCATAATATGGAATTAGTATATTGGTCGATCTATGTTGTCACACTGCATAGAAGTAAGATCGGCATTAGTCACACCAATCTATAAAAGACATTTTAAGAATCCAGTAAAATACAGATTTAAGCATTAAGTCCAATAAATGTACTTTCAGAGTAACGGTCAAAAACTTTTCTTGATTTTCTTGTGACCCAAGGGAATCTCTCGT
>QRFJ01005775.1:0-167766 GCA_006176705.1 Cocos nucifera
TATCGCTAATAATCCATCACAAATACTTTGACTAAAATTTTAAATTAAAAAAAATATGGACTATTTTAAAAACCAAGAAAAGATAAAAATGCACCGTGCATGGCCAATGCGATGGGGTTGAGGAGTGCAAGCACATCCACTATTAGCTAGTCCGCAAGCAAATTAATATTTTTTTCTAAATTTTGAAGAATTAGTATTCTTTTAGAATTAAAATTTTTATTTTTTCTTAAATATTATATGATTTTACATTTTAAAGTACATCTTCATAGTTCATTATTTAAATAATTATCGTGCAAGCATCGTCACAAAATATCATCTCGATCAGGTAGCTTTAGCTATGCAGATCAAAAAAAAATAATTTTGATGGTTATGAATGACCGCATGATGATCTGATAGATAAAAATCACCGATCAATTTAAAAATTTATAACGATGATCTTTGTGACATTTATAGTGCACTAGCAAAATTTTACTTCAATCACATATAATGAAGGAACTAGATCTAGGGTTTCATGGGTAGATCTTAAAATTTTTTCAAGATCATGCAGCGAAAGATTTAAATAAATTAAATATTTATTTAAATAAATATATAAATACCTAGATCTTAGATCTATTATATGATAAAGACATAATATTAAATAAAAAATTAAAAATATAAAAGAGAAGAAAAGGTTGATCACATCAACCTAGATCTACACTACATCTAATGCAGGTATGAAATCAATAGATCAGATCTATTACCTATGCAAGTTAGACATTCTAACTTACTGATTCAGACTTGAGAATGAAGTCATAAGCTGCACACACATCCGACCTCTAGGAGTCGTCCACACGAGCCCACAAACACGATCTGAGATCCTGATGTAGGAAATCAGCACGGCATGCTAGTACTATGCTGATCTCTTTTCGACGGTCGATTCGATGCTCTCTTCTTCAAAATATGAACACTCCAAAATATGAGAAGGAAGAGGAGAGTTTTTTAATCTAAGACTCTCTCAGAAAAAAACTCAAAAAAAGGAGGAGAGATGAGAAATAAAATAGCCCTAGAAGAAGACCCTCTTCTTCTTCTCTATTCTCTTACCTAGACATCTAGTTTGGTGCCTATGGAACCCCATGCCCAAGGATCCTCTTCTACTAATTTTTGCACATCCCAAACCTCTCTCAAAGCTCTATATTCTATAAAAAAATTAGAATAAAATTTATCCAATAAATAGAGAAAAAGAGGAGTCCAAGTTAGATCAAAATCCTAGACTAGGAATATCCAAACATGGAAAGTTGTTGGGGCACCCAACTCTTGAGCAGCTCCTCCACAATTATTGACATGGACCAGTAAGAAATGGTACACAAAAAAGGAGATTATTTTCATAGAATAAGAGAAGAATTAATTAAAAGAGGGGGCGGTACTCAAGGGAAGGTGTTTTGCTAAATAAGGCTTCTATCTCATAGAATCCTAAGCAAAACTAACTCCTCTTTTGACTTGGTCTTCGACCAAATTGCCTTATGAGAAAAGGAGAAAAGAAAGTGGGCATAAGAAACCATGGGAATGGAGAATTTTCACATAAGAAATAAAACAAAAAGGGCAAGGGGCATGAGGATTAAGTGGCATAAGTGATAGGGAGTCCTAGTCACACTAGGACTCCTATTTTGACTTGATCAATCAAGATCTTTTAACCAAATAAAATCAAGATTAAACAAACCTAATTAAATAAGGCCCTAAATCATTTAAGAACTTAATTAAATTAGATTTAATTAGATTTAATTCTAATTTATTTTTTAATCAAATTAGAAAATTGGGTTAATTCGAGTCTTAGTTAGACTAGGACTAGTTCTTGAAGGGAAATCCTGATTTCCCGGTCCAGGTTCGTTCAGATCTGATTAGATCAAGAGATATATTTCAAAAATTTTCTCTTGATCTTAATCAGATCTTGATAAATTTCAGATCTGATTCTTATTATTTTAATAAATAAAATAAAATAAGATAAATTAAATCAAATTTAATTTACCTAATTTGGGTAATCCTATTACCCTGTAGATGATCCTGATTGCAGCGGAAGGTTCTGGATCTCAGCCACGCAAGCGCCTGGCCTCTACCGATATCCACTCGGGTTGGATCTGGAGAACCTCTTCTTCTCTATCACACCTCCAAAAATCAGATCTGGATCTGATCTGGAGGATCTTCAAAACTCTTTTGAAGATCTGCAGTCGTCCTTTTGCAGCAGCGCAGCCTTCTTGCTTTTGATCGCCTTTCCTTGATCTGAATCGCACCAAACTAAGTCCAAAACACTTTTGGACGTGGAGAGCAAGGGGAGAAGAGAGTATGGCGTGGAGAAGGAGGGGAGAGGCAGCCTTGGACGTGGGAAATCTCTATTGAATTCAAGACTTAGGATTAGGGTTGGGCGCAGGGTCTTATTTATAGACCTAAGCTTGTGATCCAACTCCTCTTCCTCTCAACCAATCACAACCCTTTGTGAAATCAGATCTAAATCTGATTGGTTGAAAAAGAGACCCCTGGATTCCTCCTTAGAGGGCGCCTAAGACCAGTCAAACTGGATTCTTAGTAGAACTCTGATTGGAATCCTAAAGGGAGGTGGAGTCCTTGTCCAACAAGGACTCCTAGGCGCCTCCTACTTGGGCTCACGCCACCCTTGGCGTGCGCCCTTCTCCTTGCCAGGTTCTGGCAGGGGGACAAGGCCCCCACCAGCTCTCCAATAGGTGCATGACATGTGGTCAAAAGTCAAAGGGTCAATGGTCAACGTTTGACCAGTCAAAGGTAGACTTTTGACCAAAGTCAAAGAACAAGAAATGGCAGGTGACCAAAAATGGCAGGTAATGTCTTACAAATAAGACAACCTATTCTGACTTGGACAACCTCCAGTCAGACCATATGAAGGCCTCTGATTGAGCACAAACTCCTTTGGCTCAGTCAGGACAACTTATTTATGATAGTAAAAGAAGAACGTTAGGTTCAATCGAGTGCTAGCACGATTTCCTTGAACCTAATTGAATCTCATTCAGATCAATTGAACTAGATCAGTTCAATTGATGATCACCAGATTCAAACCCTTGTTTGTGTGACCCAGTTAGGTTCAGTTCTGTATGGTAATGGGATATGTCATGATCTCTATCATAGACATCATCGAAACTCCTTTCGATGGATCAGAACTCTTCTGATTCGAACAGCTAGAATGATCGATCATCTAAATCATTCTAATTGCTCCCAAAATCCACCAGTGACACCTAGCAGTATATGGTGGCAACCCATCAGAGCTGAATGCGAACCTCTTGGTGCAGCTACCTGTGTGATTCAAGTTCTTCTATCTTGAGCCCCGATCAGATTAGGGTTAAGGTGAACTCGTCAAACCCTAGTCTCTGTCATATGATGTAATCATTCGATTCGAGTCCAATGTGAAAATCTAAATAGAAACTCTTTCTATTATTTCACTCTACCATGGCCATGGATTTCTGGACTTGATTCTCATGATCATCATAGGGCTACTCCTCTACCACCGAGGTAGATAGATCCCATCTTGATGCAATCCAGTTCCTACAATGAACATGCTCATAGCCAACATACACCTCAGGGTTCCATATGGCTAGGAGACCGAGTAATGGTGTAGTCAAACTATAACACCCTCAAGGTGAACTGCCGATGCATCTCAGGTCAAAGAACCAGACACACTACTGCAGCATCGAGTCAGTCATTGACGAGAAGGTAGACTCCCTAATGACTACTCGAGGTGGTCACGCTCAGTGCCCTCGTTCTCTAACGAGTACCTGTACTCTCGCTCCGGTGTCTCCACACCGTAGACTCAAGACTCATCTACTAAAGAGAAGCGATCGTACACCAACCTTCCGGATCAATCACCATCCTCGTGATGATCCTATGGTCGGGAGCTGTTTATGAGTTAATAATGATTATTCATGTCTTAAATTTTCAACTCTTGAAAATATGAATTATCATTACCATTAACTCAAAGGATGTATCACAGACACTAAATACACATGTGTGATAGAAAATAACCCATTTCATTAATTATAGTCAAAATTACAATTTTGCCCCTAGAAGTGTATTACAAGTGTCAGCCAATTCTGGCTTCTAGGGCACATATATCTAACAATCTCCCACTTGTCCTAAAGCCAATTGGCTACAAGTCTAAGTCCCATCTTCTCAAGGTGGGCTTCGATCTTCTGCTGGCCCAACGGCTTTGTAAGTGGGTCTGCCACATTATCTGTGGAGTTGACTCTCTTGACCTCAACGTAACCTTTCTCAAGGTAATCGCGGATGAGATGGTATCACCGTTTGCTTGGAACTCTTCCAGCACAAACAGTCTGCCAGATGTCGACTTTCGATCATCTATATCGGACATGAAGTCCGAGTCTGTGTATCCCTGGAACTTGGAGTTCTCCATTACCAAAGACCAACATCATATCCTTAGTTCTTCTCAAGTACTTAAGGATACATTTCACAGAAGTCCAGTGTTCTTCACCTGGATTTGACTGATATCTGCTTGTGACACTCACAGCATGGGCTATATCAGGTCGTGTACATAGCATGGCATACATGAGGCTCCCTATTGCAGAAGCATAAGGGATCTTGCTCATGCGTTCTATTTCCTCAGGTGTGCTGGGGCACATCTTCTTGGAAAGATGAATACCATGTCTGAAGGGTATTAATCCCCTCTTAGAGTTTTCCATACTAAACCTCTTTAGTACTTCCTCTATGTACATCTTCTGTGAAAGTCCTAGCATCCTATTCGGTCTATCCCTATAGACCTTAATTCCTAGAATAAAGGATGCTTCACCTAGGTCTTTCATGGAGAATTCCTTAGGACAACCACATCTTGACTGATGTCAACATGGGAATATCATTCCCAATAAGGAGGATGTCATCCACGTACAATACGAGGAAGACAACAGCGCTCCCACTGACCCTTTTGAAAACACATGGTTCCTCTTCATTTTTGATGAAACCAAACTTTTTGATCACATCATTGAAACGAGTGTTCCAGCTCCGAGATGCTTGCTTAAGTCCATATATGGACCTTTGCAGCTTGCAAACCTTGTGATCAGTATCACTGGATGTGAAACCTAGCGGCTGTTCCATATAGATATCTTCCTCAAGATATCCATTTAGGAATGCCGTTTTCACGTCCATTTGCCATATTTCATAATCGAAATAGGCTGCAACAGCAAGCAATGTGCGGATGGATTTTAGCATAGCTACCGGGGAAAAGGTATCCTGATAGTCAATGCCTTCACGTTGACTATAACCTTTTGCCACCAGTCTAGCCTTGAATGTCTCCACATTCCCATCTGCACCAATCTTTCTCTTGAAGATCCATTTACACCCAATAGGTACTATACCTTCTGGTGGATCTACCAAGGTCCAGACTTGGTTTGAGTGCATCGAGTCGATCTCTGACTTCATTGCCTCAAGCCATTTCTCGGAGTCGATATCTGATATCGCCTCGTTGTAGGTTTTGGGATCATCACCATGAGCACCATTACCTATGAGGAACATTTCCTCTACGTCCTCTGAAATAATACCTAAGTATCTTTCAGGGGGACGGGAAACTCTTTCCGATCTACGAGGTGGAGGAGGTAGTGTTCTTATTGGCTCAACCTGATTTGGTTCCACTTGGTCCTTAGCTCTTTCTGCTTGTGAGACTTTCTCATCAAGCTTAATCTGCTTTCCAATGCCACTATCTTGAATAAACTATTTTTCAAGAAATATGGCATGTCGACTCACAATCACATTGTGGTCTTCTGGAATGTAGAAATAGTATCCTAATGACTCTTTAGGATATCCTATGAATCGAGCTCTAAAGGACCTAAACTCTAACTTGTCCGCTTGTTGTCTTTTGACATAAGCCGGACAACCCCAAATTCTGAGATGACTCAGACTTGGTTTCTTACCGTGCCATATCTCATACGGTGTGGTAGGAACGGTTTTAGAGGGAACCCTATTCAGTAAATAGATTGAAGTTAATAATGAATGTCCCCAAAGAAAATCTGGGAGGTCTGTGAAGCTCATCATGGATCGAACCATATCCAATAGAGTCCGATTTCTCCGTTCTGAAACCCCGTTGAGTTGAGGTGTTCCTGGTGGAGTCCATTGAGAGACTATGCCATTTTCCTTAAGATAGTCTAGGAATTCCCGGCTAAGGTATTCACCTCCTCGATCTGATCGAAGAACCTTAATGGGTTTTCCAGTTTGTTTTTCTACTTCATGTCTGAATTCTTTGAACTTTTCAAAGGCTTCAGACTTATGTCTCATAAGATACACATACCCATACCTAGACAGATCATCGGTAAAGGTAATGAAGTAGACAAAATTGCCTCTAGCCGGCACATCGAATGGGCCGCACACATCAGTATGTACTAGGGCAAGGAGATCTGTGGCCCTCTCCCCATGTCCAACAAAAGGGAGTTTAGTCATTTTGCCTTGAAGACAAGATTCACAAGTTGGATATGACTCAAAAGTCAATGGACTCAATAGCCCATTTTTCTCCAATTTGTTAATCCTATCTTCTGCTATATGACCTAATCTCAGGTGCCATAGATATCTGTCGTTTGGACTATCCCTAGGTCGTTTGGCATTCACGTTTTGCTCGATAGTTAAAACAGGTACATCAATATGCAACTGATAAAGACCATTAACAAGGAAACCATTTGCAATTTTATTTCTTTCATAAAGAATGTTACAATGGTCCTTAAAGAAGGTGATCACATAACCTTCTTGTGCTAAGCATGAAACAGAAATCAAATTCCTGCTAGCTGCAGGCACATAATAACAGTCTTTTAAAACTAAGTCTAAACCAGATGGTAATCGCAGAGGGTATGTTCCCACGGCTACTGCAGCAACTCTTGCTCCATTACCGACGCGTAGGATCATGTCTCCATCCCTCAGCCTCCTGCTATCCTCAAGACCCTGCATAGAAGTGCACAGATGAGCACTAGAACCAGAGTCAAGCACCCAACTGGATGCAGAAGAAACCGTAAGGTTAGACTCAATAACGAGCATACCTCCAGAAGGACCTTCCTTCTTGTTCTTTAGGGTGGCCAGGTAAGTAGGGCAGTTCCGCTTCCAATGGCCGTCGCTGTTGCAATGGAAACACTTTCCTTTGCCATCGACCTTCTTCTTCGGTTCTGCCTTCTTCTTCTTTGATCCTTCTACCTTTTGCTTTTTCACAGACTTCTTTTTCTTTCCATAAGACTTTCTTTTGGAAGAAGTCCGTTCCATAGCAAGAACTGAGCCTTTAGAACCTTTCATAGAAAGCTCAGCGGTAACCAGCATATTCATCAACTCGGCCAAGGAATTTTGAAGTTTATGCATGTGGTAATTCATGATGAATTGCCCATATGCATCAGTCAAGGATTGCAGAATAATATCGTTCTGCAAGTCCAAGTCCAACTTCACACCGAGCTTCTCAAGCTCTTCCATGTCCTTGATCATTGTCAGACAGTGATCTTGGACTGACTGCCCATCACGCATCTTAGCCTTAAAAAGTCATTTCGTGACTTGATATTTGGCTGCGCGACTCTGTTCACCAAACATCTCCTGCAGGTGAGCCAACATTTGGCGAGCAGTCCCGATATCTTCATGTTGGCGCTGGAGCTCATCAGACATCGAGCCCAACATGTAGTATCTGGCCTTATTGTCTTCGTCAATCCATTTTTCCAGAGACGCTCTCTGTTCAGTGGATGGACGAGCTGGTAAGGTGGGAGGGTCCTGGTCCAAAACATGTGTTAACTTCTCTGAACCCAAAACAATTTTGTAGTTCCTGAGCCAATCTTTATAATTGGGTCCAGTCAGTCTATGTGTGTCTAGGATACGTGCCAGTGGGTTGGACGCAGACATTTTCCTGTAGAGAGTCAAAGATTCTAGTTAGATACTGTAATTTTGACTTGACCAATTTGTTTAGGGATTTTATTTTTAAACAAATTAGCTCCCACTATTTTCTCGGATCCCTACACTCCCTCTGTAGAGATGCGAAAATCTCCGCGATTGATGATTTCTAGTGGGTGGTGCGGTCTCACCAACTGACTCATCACCTCACCTAACAGTTATTGGTGATGGGTTAGCCAATGAGTGAACAACTCTTGTTCAATGATTCTCTAATCATGGTGCACCCAAACTTGGTCTCTAATTCATGAATCTCACCGTATCCGGAATATTGATCCACTCCTTAGTTAAGTCAGACCCACCATTTGCATAGACTGGGTTCCTAATTGGGTCTCTCACCGTATCCGAAATATTGAGCCCAACTCATCCTCCAGCCCATAGCATCCAATGCCTAATAGACATGGTTGCGTCTTCCCGGTGCAACTGAGCCACTGTATCCAGCCGAGAACAATCAACCCCGGGAAGGGCCCGCACGTCTACAATGGTGGAAGACCTCGGACTTAATCTTTTCTTAGGGAGAATTGATTCAGGTCTCATTAAACTAGACTTGGCTTAGTCATAACAATTATGACTAACCTAGTGGCATGGGTCAGCTCGGATTATTGACCACCTCAGATCAGAACTGTGTCAACAGATATGGCCAGGTAAGTGAGACCGGTGGAAGGAATATGCCGTTAACTCGCACAAGAACGCATTCAGGTCGAGTAGCTTCCAATTAAAAACCAGTCGGTCGTCTGTGCCAAACTTACCTTAGACACCAAATTGTTGAGTCAGAACCAATTGGGTTAGCCTACAATCCAGACTCTAACCTCTGAGCCTAATTAGGTCTTGCTTGATCGTGACTCGATCTTGACCCAGACTTAATCCTATTAGGCTGGTCAATTTAAGCATTGTTGATCCCATCTAACCAACTCTTGATTCGGTTTGATCAACCGCTTAGACCTAATTGAGCTACCCAAGCCCGAACCCAGTATTATGAATATGTCTTAGATCTGAAATTCTCAATTTTAGACCTAATTAATATTCCATAAACTTAATTCTTAATTAAGTTGGGTTCATAAACAAAATATGCACAATAAATCCTAGGGTTTCAGGATCTAGGGTTTTGCAGAAAGTAAGTTTTGGGTTTCTGATTAAGGACGAACACGCAGCACCCCTACACGTCATAAGAACACCCCATCGAATGGGAAGAGAGGGCCTTTAAACCCTTCTTCGTTCTTATGACCGGACGGCCAAGAGGAACGCCTTAATCAGGAACATTCAATACTACAAAACAATATCAGATCTATATCATATATCTCATATATAAAGTAGATCTAATCATGGCATATTTTGCATACATCTCATGTATCAAATCATGCATGTTTTCAGATCTAAATTATCTCATAATAATCTAAAAAATTAGATTTAAATTGATCTAATCAAAATAAATTCTAATCTAGACAATTATGTAGAACTATTCTACAACTAGTCTAGTCATGCATCTATCATATCTCATATGATATTTAAAATTAAATAATTTTTATTTGCTGTTTATCAGATGTTATTATAACACTTATAATATCAGAAAATAGTAAATAAGAAGATCTAAAATATGATTTAATCAGATTAAATCAAAGACATGCAAAACTATTCTATAGAACTATTCTATTCTAGAACTAGTCATGCATATCTTCATGTTCTTAGATCCAAATCATTTAATTTTAATTTTTCTGATTTCAGATCTGATCACATCTCATGTGACATCTGAAATCACATTATTTTTAATTAAAATAAAATTAAAATCAGATCTAAACAATTTTAGAACCATGGCTCTGATACCAGTTGAAGGGAAATCCTGATTTCCCGGTCCAGGTTCGTCCAGATCTGATTAGATCAAGAGATATATTTCAAAAATTTTCTCTTGATCTTAATCAGATCTTGATATGTTTCAGATCTGATTCTTATTATTTTAATAAATAAAATAAAATAAGATAAATTAAATCAAATTTAATTTACCTGATTTGGGTAATCCTATTACCCTGTAGATGATCCTGATTGCAGCGGAAGGTTCTGGATCTTAGCCACGCAAGCGCCTGGCCTCTACCGGTATCCACTCGGGTTGGATCTGGAGATCCTCTTCTTCTCTATCACACCTCCAAAAATCAGATCTGGATCTGATCTGGAGGATCTTCAAAACTCTTTTGAAGATCTGCAGTCGTCCTTTTGCAGCAGCGCAGCCTTCTTGCTTTTGATCGCCTTTCCTTGATCTGAATCGCACCAAACTAAGTCCAAAACACTTTTGGACGTGGAGAGCAAGGGGAGAAGAGAGTATGGCATGGAGAAGGAGGGGAGAGGCAGCCTTGGACGTGGGAAATCTCTTTCAATTCAAGACTTAGGATTAGGGTTGGGCGCAGGGTCTTATTTATAGACCTAAGCTTGTGATCCAACTCCTCTTCCTCTCAACCAATCACAACCCTTTGTGAAATCAGATCTAAATCTGATTGGTTGAAAAAGAGACCCCTGGATTCCTCCTTAGAGGGCGCCTAAGACCAGTCAAACTGGATTCTTAGTAGAACTCTGATTGGAATCCTAAAAGGGAGGTGGAGTCCTTGTCCAACAAGGACTCCTAGGCGCCTCCTACTTGGGCTCACGCCACCCTTGGCGTGCGCCCTTCTCCTTGCCAGGTTCTGGCAGGGGGACAAGGCCCCCACCAGCTCTCCAATAGGTGCATGACATGTGGTCAAAAGTCAAAGGGTCAATGGTCAACGTTTGACCAGTCAAAGGTAGACTTTTGACCAAAGTCAAAGAACAAGAAATGGCAGGTGACCAAAAATGGCAGGTAATGTCTTACAAATAAGACAACCTATTCTGACTTGGACAACCTCCAGTCAGACCATATGAAGGCCTCTGATTGAGCACAAACTCCTTTGGCTCAGTCAGGACAACTTATTTATGATAGTAAAAGAAGAACGTTAGGTTCAATCGAGTGCTAGCACGATTTCCTTGAACCTAATTGAATCTCATTCAGATCAATTGAACTAGATCAGTTCAATTGATGATCACCAGATTCAAACCCTTGTTTGTGTGACCCAGTTAGGTTCAGTTCTGTATGGTAATGGGATATGTCATGATCTCTATCATAGACATCATCGAAACTCCTTTCGATGGATCAGAACTCTTCTGATTCGAACAGCTAGAATGATCGATCATCTAAATCATTCTAATTGCTCCCAAAATCCACCAGTGACACCTAGCAGTATATGGTGGCAACCCATCAGAGCTGAATGCGAACCTCTTGGTGCAGCTACCTGTGTGATTCAAGTTCTTCTATCTTGAGCCCCGATCAGATTAGGGTTAAGGTGAACTCGTCAAACCCTAGTCTCTGTCATATGATGTAATCATTCGATTCGAGTCCAATGTGAAAATCTAAATAGAAACTCTTTCTATTATTTCACTCTACCATGGCCATGGATTTCTGGACTTGATTCTCATGATCATCATAGGGCTACTCCTCTACCACCGAGGTAGATAGATCCCATCTTGATGCAATCCAGTTCCTACAATGAACATGTCTATAGCCAACATACACCTCAGGGTTCCATATGGCTAGGAGACCGAGTAATGGTGTAGTCAAACTATAACACCCTCAAGGTGAACTGCCGATGCATCTCAGGTCAAAGAACCAGACACACTACTGCAGCATCGAGTCAGTCATTGACGAGAAGGTAGACTCCCTAATGACTACTCGAGGTGGTCACGCTCAGTGCCCTCGTTCTCTAACGAGTACCTGTACTCTCGCTCCGGTGTCTCCACACCGTAGACTCAAGACTCATCTACTAAAGAGAAGCGATCATACACCAACCTTCCGGATCAATCACCATCCTTGTGATGATCCTATGGTCGGGAGCTGTTTATGAGTTAATAATGATTATTCATGTCTTAAATTTTCAACTCTTGAAAATATGAATTATCATTACCATTAACTCAAAGGATGTATCACAGACACTAAATACACATGTGTGATAGAAAATAACCCATTTCATTAATTATAGTCAAAATTACAATTTTTCCCCTATAAGTGTATTACAAGTGTCAGCCAATTCTGGCTTCTAGGGCACATATATCTAACAGTTCTTCCTTGCACTTGGCTTATCCAATAAATCAATTGGACTTGATCCAATCAAGCCCAAACTAAATCTAATTAAATTATATTTAATTAGAATTAATCTCATCCTATTAGCTTAATCAAATTAAGCCAATTAGCAATCCAATTGCTAATCGATCCTCCTGCAATACTTGCACTAGGTTAAACACCAATCGTATTGATTGTTTAATCCTAGAATGATTCTTAATCATTGATCAACCATCCGATCAGATCATAAGCTCTAATGTGTGTGACCTCATAGGTCCAAATCTAAGTCAGTAGCATAAGAATAAATTTCTATATCAATCGAAGTGACCATCTAGCAATGATACCCGATGATCGGATAGGTCGAAGGTGTAGAACACCATCCTTAGAACCCATGCGGATTTAGTTTCCATATAATTCATCCATTTGACCATAATGCTTGTAGGACACCTCAAAGTTTTACTATCAACTTTGATCAGGTTGTCCACATTCTATTTCAAAATATTAAATCCATCTAATGGATTATCCTGACCAAGGTTTTGCTATATTGAAATACAGTGATACATTCTTCTCCAACTCTTGGAGTGGTCAATTCCATCGTGATCACACTCCGACTTCGTAAGTACTTGACTGTGCTCAGAAGCTTTCCACTACTGAATTAGAAATTCAGTTAGTCCAGCACCAAAGCACAATGAGTTGCTTGCAAGTCACTGAGGTGATCTCAGATCTAAGAGATACTTATACCTATATCCCATCAGAGACATTCTCGATAGCAGAATGCTCTGGAGTTGGTCACGTTCAATGACGACGTACCTATACATCTCACCTGTATGCCATATCAGTGTTTCCACACTCCTTCGTTAAGAGGACAACTAACCTATATAGCATATAGCGACCTATACTCGATAGATGCTGTTGTTTAAATTAACAGCCTATCATTTGATCATGAATAAATTTAAGGACTAATCAATAAATCCTCTTCATATCAAAACTAAACAGTCCTAAGAACTTCATCACAATAATGGAGTTCATTAGAAGATGTAAACTTATGCTGAAAAAGATGCCAAAATATTTTATTAATTAACAAATCAATTACAATTATAAGATAGCTCAATCATCAATAGGCTGATGATTGGCTTTGGGACATAATTTTCAACATATAATTATCATAGTCAATTTAGCATGGGATGATTTAGATCGTTAAATAAAAAATGAGTGATTAAAATGTCAATTAGTGTATATTTATTAGATTATTTTTTTAGATAAATGATCTTTGCTAATAATTTGATTATTTCTATGATGGTGATCGTAAAAAGAAAATCACGTATATATAAACTATCTAAAACTACATGCCTTCTAATGCACATTCTTAAAGTTCTTAAGCAATTATACTTACTCTTTTGTAAAATGTACTTAACATGGATGATTCACATACATGGAGTTTAGGTTTTTCAATCACCATCGTATAAATGATTAAAATAGTAGCAAAGATCATTTATCAAAAAATTATCTTATAATCGAACGTTGTTTGGCCTTTTGATCACTTATTTTTATTTAACAGTCTAAATCATCCTATGCTAAATTTACTATCATAATTATATCTGATTGAAGTAAAATATTGATAGTATACTATAAATATTATAGAGATCATCATTGTAAGTTTTTATTCCCATCAGTGGTTTCTATCTATCAGATCATCATACGATCATTTATGACCATCAAAATCAAATTTTATCAATCTGCATAGCTAGAGCTACCAAATTGAAGCGATATTTTATGATGGTGCTTGCATGATAACTACTTAAATAATAAATGATGAAGATGGGCTTTAAATTATAAAATTATATAATATTTAGAAAAAAATATTTTTATAAAAGAATACTAATTTTGGGTGAGCTAATAGTGGACGCGCTTGGACCCCTCGACCCCATCGCATCGACCATGCATAGTGTATTTTTTTTCTTTTTTTATTTTTAAAGTAGTCCATATTATTTTTTAATTTAAAACTTTGCTTGGCATATTTATGATGGAGTATTAGTGATGGATAAAATATTTCCATCATAAATGATTGAGTATGTATGACGAAAATATTTTATCACTAATAACTAATCTTTTTATTTTTTAAAAATTATTTATTAATGGCAGCTTATTAGTGATGGAAACATTCCATTGCAAATAATCAATCATTTATGATGAAAATAATTTTTTATTGCTAATTATGTATTATTTATGATGAAAATTTTTTATCACTAATTATCTATTATTTACGATGAAAATTTTTCATCACTAATAATATATATTTTTTATTTTTTAAAAATTATTTATTAATGGTAGCTTATTAACGATGAAATCTTTCCATCATAAATAATCAATCATTTACGATAAAAATTTTTTTTCCATTGCTAATGACCATTATTTATGATGAAATGTTTCTATCATTAATAATCTATCTTTTTTATTTTTTAAAAAATATTTATTATTGATAACTTATTAGTGATGGAAGCTTTCCATCATAAATAATCAATCATTTATGACAAAACTTTTTTTCATCACTAATGATTGATTATTTATGATGAAAAATTTCTATCACTAATAATCCATCTTTTTTATTTTTTAAAAATTATTTATTAATGATAGCTTATTAGTGATGGAAATTTTTTATCATAAATAATTGATCATTTATGATGAAAATTTTTGTCATCACTAATGATCTATTATTTATGATGGATAGTTTTTATCGCTAGTAATCCATCTTTTTTATTTTTAAAAATTATTTATTAATAATATTTTATTAGCGATGAAAATTTTTCATCATAAATAATCAATCATTTGCAATGAAAAATTTTTTTCATTGCAAATTTTTGATTAATTATGATGGATGAATTTTTTCATCATAAATATTAATTTTTTACGATGAAATTTTTTTCATTACTAATAACCTTATTTGAAATAAATTTTTTTATCATAAATAAATTCATTGCAAAAAATCTATTTTGTTGTAGTGAGCTCCCATGTATCAAGTCTCGTTCGAGCCCCTAGAGCCTAGTGTTGATTAGGTTGCATATAGGATCCATTTAGTAACATTTAGCACATTTTGGTTGTAAATGTCAATGTTATGTAATGTTCAAAGTTTAGCATTTTGTAAATTTGAAACTTTTTATTGAGAAATATATTTCAAAGTGAATCATCAGTCTATTGATGGTTGTGCTATTTTATAATTATAATTAATTTATTATTAAATAAAATATATTTTTTATATTTTCATCATAAAGTCTACATCTTCTAGTGAACTCCATTATTGTGATGAAGTTCTTAGGACTATTTAGCTTCGATAAAGAGAGAATTTATCGATTAGTCTTTAAACTATTCATAATCAAATGATATGCTATTAATAAGGATGATAGTGTTTATCGAGCATAGGTCATTGTGTGCCATATGAATTGATTGTCCTCTTAACCAAGGAGTGTGAAGGCACTGGTATGACATACAAGTGAGATGTATGGGTACATCATCATTGAATGTGACCAACTTCAGAGCATTCTGCTATCGAGAATTGCTCTGATGGGATGTAGGTATAAATATTTCTTAGACCTGAGAGCACCATAGTGGCTTGCAAGCAACTCATTATACTTTGATACCGAACTAACTAAATTTTTAATTTAGTGATGGAAAATTTTTGGACATAGTCAAGTACTTGTAAAGTCGGTGAGTGATCAAGATGGGATTGACCACTCCAAGAGTTGGAGAAGAATGCATTATAATATTTCAATATAGTAAAAACCTTGGCCAGGATAATCCATGAGATGAATTTGATATTTTGAAATATAATGTGGATAACCTAAGCGGGGTTGACAGTTAAACCCTAAAGTATCCTACAAGCATTTTGGTCAAGGGGATGAATTATACAAAAAACTATATCCACATCAATTCTAAGGATATTGTTCTACACATTCGACCTATCCGACCATTGGGTATCATTACTAGATGGTCACTTTGATTGGTATAAAAATTTATTTCTATGCTACCAACTTTGGTTTAGATCTATCTGGTCACACACAAAAGAATTCTTGATCTGATCGGATGATTGATGATTAAGAATTGTTCTAGGGTTAAACATGCAATATGATTAATGTTTGACCTGGTGCAAGTGTTATAGGAGGATCGATTAGCAATTTGATTGCTAATTGACTTAATTTGATTAAGACAGAGAATTAAGATTAAGTTTAATTAAATATAATTTAATAAGATTTAGTTTGGGCTTGATTGGATCAAGTCTAATTGATTTATTGGATGAGCAAATTGCAAGTAAGAACTAGTCATAGTTCAATTAGGACATGTATCAACCTAATTTCTAATTTGATTAGAAAACTAAATCAAAATTAAATCTAATTTAATCTAATTTAATTAGGTTATTAGTTGGACAAAGACTTAATCTAATTGAATTAATTAAATCTTAATTTAATTTGATCCAAGGATCAAGTTGGATCAAGTCAAACTAGGAATCCTAGTGAGACTAGGACTCCTATCTCCATGCGCCACCTTAGCCCCAATGCCTCCCATGCCATTTTTGTTGGACTTTTTCATGGAAATATTTTTCTCCAGATGTTCATGCATCCCCCTTGCTCCCTTTATCTCAAATATGGTATTTAGATATTGTTATCAAGTCAAAAGAAGAGTTTGAGTTGATTTAAACTCTATGAGATAGAGTTTTGAGAAACCAAAACTCTTTCCTATTTTGTGTCGCCCACATCCCTATTTTTCTTCTGAAATTTTTGTAACTTTTAGAGGACTTTTTGTGCAATACTCCCTGATAGTGCATGCAAAAAATAAAGGAGAGAGCACCCAAGAGTTGGGTACCCCAAGTCCAGCCCTGTTTGGCCCCTTGATTATGTATTTGACCTAATCAAGGATTCCTCTATATCTCCTTATATAAAAAAAATTTTGATCTAATTTTTTTGTGGATTATACATTTGATAGAGATCATTTGAGGTGTGAGAAATCTAAGAGAGAAGCCTAGGGTGTGGGTTTTTGTAAAGGCACTAATCAAGGTGCTTTGGTGAGAGAAGAAAGAAGAAGAAGAGGGTCTTCTTCTAGGTTTTTTCTTCTACACCTATTCCTCCATCTTTGTGAGTATTTGAGAGGTATCTTAGCATCACGAATCATCTTCCTCGACTTCAAAAAGTTGAAAAGTCCAAGCTTGAAGAAAAAAAGATCCAGATCGATCGTTAGGGAAGGATCAGAAAAGTACTAGCATACTATGCTGATTTTCGGGCATCAGATTTCAGATCTACAATCGAAAGCTCATGTGGACAACTCGTTGAGGCCAGACATGTGTGTGGCTTAGAGCAACCATCTTAGGCCAGGATCAATGAGTTAAAGAACTTGAGATTCAAAGATAAGGATGATCTGATCTTCCTATTATATGTCCAGATCTGATCTAGAGTAGTGTGCTATTGATATGATTAATATGCAATCCTTTTGATATTTTATTTTTTGATTTAATAGCATGACTTAATCATATAATAGGATCCTATATCTAGGGTTTTATTTTATATTGTTCATGATTTAATGTGATAAATTCACCTCTTCCACTATAATTTTGAAAAATTTTCAAAAGCTAACCTTAAAACCCTAGATCAGTTCCTACAATTGGTATCAGAGCTTAGGTTCATTTATTACAAGATTTATGCATGATTAGATTATATTTTTAGATTAGATCTAATTTATAATCTGATGATTAAATCTAAAAATAAAATTTTAGATTGCACGCACTGTAAGGTTGTCATGCTATAAGATTTATCCCTTATAATGGAGAGGTTGTCCTAGTGCATGCGGATCTAAAATTTTGATCATAAAATTTTAGATTAGATCTAAAAAATTTTATGATCTAATTAAAAAATTTTTAATCTAATTTTTGTTATCATAAATATGTTAGACCTGATCTAAGATGATTTATGATTAATTAGAATTAAAATAGTTTCAACTTTATGATCATGTTTAGATTAGATCTAAAATAGTTTTCATGTTTGTTATATGTGCATATTGATTATGAATCAAACATGTAACTGATTGATAGAACCATGTTGAAAAAATCTTTTACAAACATGAAAATCATTTTTGAAATGCTGAATCCCAACCCTTAGTCCAGAACTTAATTAAGAATTAAGAATTGATTGATTAGGATCTAGGATTGTGAATTGAAGATCCTAAGACATAAATCATAACACATTGGGTTAATAGGTTAGTAAAAATTAGGTCTATTAATTGGGTTAGACCTAAGATTAGATTAAAGAATAGACTTAATTAGAGAATCGACTAAATCTAATCAATAGTTGTCTTAGATTAGGTCAAGAATTCTCTAGATCAATTACAATAGTTGTAGTTGGTCAAATCCATATCTTTAGTGAGAACCAAGATGGACTTGATTCCTAGCTATGTGATCGAATCCATAATTACTAGGTTGGTCAAGTTGAAACTAATGAACCAGATGGTGTCTAAGGTAAGTTTGGCAGTCTGACCAGTGGTTTTTAATTGAAAGCTACTCATACTAATTTGATCTTTGATGAGTTAATGGCATATCCCTTCCACTAATCTCACTTATCTAGCCATCCTGGTGAATTAGATTTTGATTAGATCACCTAGTGATTTGGGCTCACCTATGTCAATTAGGTAAATTAGTGTGACTGATTTAGGTACTCCTAATGTCGGTTTGAAGTAGTTCTTTTTTTATCTAACTTAGCGAAGTCAGTGGGAGGATTGAAATTGATTGACTCATTCTCTCTATCTTCTTTAAATCAAATCAATTAAATCTCCTAAAATTTTTAGGTTTCTAAAAATGAAATAGTTATAGAGATAACTAGATCATAGCCTTCCATTAAGTGGATGATAATGGGTCTATTAGTTTGATAATCATTGGAGGCCCAAAGGCCTGGTTTTTATTGGCTAATGGAATTATTATTCATAATATGATTTATTGGCTGCATCTATCTAAATGGTGGTTAGATTGACCAACCAAAGTTGGACTTAATCATTCATTGGTTAGATGGATCTAGTATGGTCATGTTAATGGTTGGACCTAACCAGATCTTTTCAGTGGAGGCCAAAGCCTTCTGATTAGGGACTGGGGCAAAATTAAAATACTAAAAATTATTTAAAAAAATAGTTGATTATGAACCTATCCTTAGATGTACATGAGTTGACCAACCAAAGTTGGGCTTATGTGCAGTCTATGTGAATTTTAGTACCCACTAAGAAATTATGATTATTCCTCGAATTGGAGGTAGAGGCTACCAATTCGAATAAAAAAATGAGAAAATCTTTTGATTAAAAGTCTAAATCTTTAGGTTTAATGAATCAATTACTAATTAGATTTTAATTTTTCTTTATGCAGACATGGCCACTTTTCTTTTGCTTCGATTATTATTAGACAATGATAAGCTGGTGGGATCCAACTTCGATAACTGGTATCGAAAGTTCAAGATTATCCTAGAGCATGAATGGATTTTGTATGTACTGACAGATCCAGCACCTGAGGAGCCAGGACCCAATCCACGTGGAACGATCAGAGACACTTATCAGAAGTGACTTAATGATCGAATCATGGTGCGTTGCATTATGTTGGCTGCCATGAGCGACGAGTTCAGTCACAGATTTGAGTCAGCTCATTTAGAAGACATGCTTCAAGTGTTGAACGAGTCTTTTGGTACAGTCAATGATGTTGAGAGGCATAAGACTAGTTATGCCATCTTCAATGCCAAGATGAGGGATGGAGCTTCAGTCACTGATCATGTACTATACATGATCGAGCTGATGGAGTGTTTGAGCAAGCTCGAATTTTTCTTGCACGAGCAACTAGGAAAAGATGCAATTTTGAACTCATTGTCCAAATCATATCTCCCATTCCTTACTCATTATAGAATGATAAAGCCTGAAGTTAACTACCATGGTTTACTGGGGTTGCTTCAGAACTTTGAGAAGGATCACCAGCTCTATAAGGAGTCCATGAACTTAGTGGAAGGTTCATCTTCTGGTTCTCGCTCCTTTAAGAAAGGAAAGAAGAATAAGAAGAAGAAATCAAAGAAGGTGCAAGTTTAGGCTGGGAAATCTATGCAGGACCAGATCAAGAAGATCAAGCCTGACAAAAGTCAAGCTGAATGCTTCTTTTGTAAGAAGTGGAGGTACTGAAAGAGGAACTATCCATAGTACATTGCCTCACTGGACGCCAATAGATCGAGAAAGAAGCAAGTTATTGCTGGACAAGGTATTTATATGATAACTTCTTACAATTTCTCTATTTAAGATAAAACTGATTGGGTATTGGATATTGGTAGCCCTTACCATATTTATAATTCGTTGCAGGGGTTGCAGATTAGTAGGACATTTGAGCAAGGTGAAAGATTTCTTAACATTGGAGATGGAAGTCTAGTTCTAATTCTAGCAATAAGAATCTTAAAACTTGTATTTGAGTCTCATATAGTTGCTCTTAGTGATTGCCATTTATCCTAGTTTCTTTTTGAATATCATTTCAGTAGGCCTTTTGGCCAAGGATAATTATGAATTTTCAATAAATAAAGAATTTTGTAATGTCATTTTGAATGCTACTACTATATTCTCTGGATATTTGAATAATAGTGTGTACATGTTATCATAACCTATTAATGTAGTCTATTCTACTGGCAAGCATCCTAGATTAGATAGTGTATCTAATATCTACTTATGGCACTGTAGGCTTGGTCACATCAATAAGAATAGGATAAATAGGTTAATTCAAGAGGAAATCCTTGAAGTCAGTGATTGTGAATCACTTCCAACCTATGAATCTTGTCTTCTTAGAAAAATGATCAAGTCACCTTTTACTGAAAAAGGTGAGAGAGCCACTAAGCTCTTAGGTCTAGTACATACTGATGTATGCAGACCAATGAGCACAAATGTCAGAGGTGAATATCTCTACTTCATTACTTTCATAGATGATCTATCCAGGTGTGGATATGTCTATTCGATGAAACATAAGTCAGAGTCATTTGAAATATTTAAATGATTCAACAGTGAAGTAGAAAAATAAACTAGAAAGAATATTAAGACTCTTCAATCTGATCGAGAATGAAAATATCTTTCTGATGAGTTTCTCGCATATCTAGGAGAGAATGAAATTCTCTCCCAGTGGACTCCTCAAGGAATACAGCATAATGGTGTATCTAAAAGGAGAAATCGGACTCTATTAGACATGGTCTCATCCTTAATGGGTTTTGCTAGCTTGCCGATATTCTTCTATGGATATGGATTCAAATTAGCTTGCTATCTGTTAAAGAGGATTCCAAGTAAGTCTGTAATTAAGACTCCATATGAGATATGGATAGGGCATAAGCCAGCACTTTCGCACCTTAGGATCTGGAGGTGCTTGGCTTATGTGAAACAATTAATCATAGATAAACTTGGACCTAGGTCTAACAAATGCATATTTATAGGGTACCCCAAAGAATTAAAAGGGTATATTTTCTACCATGTTGATGAACAAAAGGTATTCATCAGTCTTAAGACAATCTTCTTGAAAAAAAAGTTTCTTGGTGAAGGAACTGTTGCCTCTAAGGTTGAACTTGATGAAGTTCAATAGGTAGAAAAGCCGACACCTACTGCCAAACCTGAATCGGATTTGATTAGATCAGATCAAGAGCCCAGTATCTCTGCACCATTAAGATGATCCAATAGAGTACCATGTCAACCAGATAGATACTTTAGTTTCTTGATCCAAAATAGTGATCTTATCGAACTCAATGAGAATGATGAGGATTCGATCACCTACATGGATGCAATGCAGAGATCTGATTTTGAGAAATGGCTTGAGGCCATGAAATTCGAGATGGAGTCCATGAAGATCAATGATGTGTGGACATTGGTTGACCTACCCAAAGAGGTTAAATCCATTGGATGTAAATGGATCTTCAAAAAGAAGAGAGACATAGATGGAAAGATAGAGACCTATAAAGTCCATCTGATTACCAAGGGGTATCATCAACATTATAGTATTGACTATGATGAGACATTCTTTCCTATGGCAATGCTCAAATCCATTTGAATAATGCTTGCTATAGCTTTCCATCTGGACTATGAGATCTGGCAGATGGATGTGAAGATAGCTTTTCTAAATGAAGAGTTGATCGAAAAGGTGTATATGATACAACCTGAGGGGTTCATATCTATAGATGAGTCCAAGATGTGCAAGCTTTAGAGAACCATTTATGGATTGAAACAAGCATCTCAGAGTTGGAATATGCATTTTGATAAGGTGATCAAAATGAATGGCTTCATTAAGAATGGAGAAGAGCCCTGCATTTACAACTGGATGAATGGTCCGATAGGGATATTTCTTGTCTTGTACGTTGATGATATTCTCTTAATCAAAAATGACATCCCCGCACTGCAAGGAATAGAAGTATGGTTGTCATCTCAGTTCTCCATGAAGGACTTGGATGAAGCATCCTACATCCTAGGAATGAAAATCTATAGGGATAGATCTAAGAGGATGCTTGGGTTATTCCAGTCCACGTACATAGAAACTATGCTGAAAAGGTTCGGCATGGAGAATTCTAGGAAGGACTATCTTCCAATAGGCCGCAAAATTTCTCTCTAAAAAGGATTGTCTGACAACTCCAGAAGAGAGAGAATGTATGAGTAAAGTCACATATACTTTGATAGTAGGATCTATCATGTACGCCATGATATGTACGAGATCAGATGTGGCATACTCAGCAGGAGTAGTGAGTAGATACCAATCTGATCTAGGAGAAAACCACTGAAAAATGGTTAAAACCATTCTTAAGTATTTAAGAAATACTAAGGACCAATGGTTGGTTTATGGTGAGTCGGATTTAAAACTTATGGGATTTACTGACTCCAACTTTCAATCTGACCATGATGACAACAGAAGCATGTTGGGTTATATCTTCATCCTAAATGATGGAGTCATCTGCTAGAAGAGTTTCAAGCAGTATACTATAGCAGACTCTATTTGTGAAGCTGAGTACATCACAACATTAGATGTTATGGAGGAAGCTATGTAGCTGAAAAGTTCATCACCGAGCTTGGAGCAACACCCTCCCTTGATGGTCCAGTCTTGCTCTACTATGACAGCACTGGTGCCATTGCTCAGGTGAAGGAACCAAAGGCACATGAGCAGACGAAGCACATACTGTGCCACTATCACCTGGTTTGGAAGATCGTGGATAGAGATGACATCAAACTTTAGAAGATCGATGGAAAGGATAACTTGGTCAACTCCTTCACTAAAGTCCTAAGGATAAAAGAGTTTGATGACCATAAGCTGAAGATGGATATTAGATACTGTGTCGAGTGGCTTTAGCATAAGTGAGAGTTATTGAAAAACGTGTTCTAAAGTCAATCATCGGCCTATTGATGGTTGTGGTACCTTGTAATTCTAATTGATTCATTATTAAATAAAATATACTTTTAACATTTTCTTCACAATGTCCACATCTTCTAATGAACTTTATTATTGTGATGAAGACCTTAGGACAATTTAGCTTCATTAAAGATAGGATTTATCAATTAGTCCTTAAACTGTTCATGACCAAATGATACGCTGTTAATAAGGACGACAGCATTTATCGAGCAAAGGTTGTTGTGTGCCATATAGGTTAGTTGTCCTCTTAACCAAGGAGTATGAAGATACTAGTATGGCATACAAGTGAGATGTATGGGTACATCGTCATTGAACGTGACCAACTTCAGAGTATTCTGCTCTCGAGAATTGCTCTGATGGGATATAGGTATAAGTATCCCTTAAACTTGAGATCACCACAGTGGCTTGCAAGCAACTAACTATGCTTTGGTACCGGACTAACTAAATTTTTAATTCAGTAATGAAAGGTTTTTAGGCACAGTCAAGTACTTGCGAAGTTAGTGAGTGATCAAGATAGGATTGACCACTCCAAGAGTTGGAGAAGAATGCATCATTATATTTCAATATAGGAAAACCTTGGCAAGGGTAATCCATGAGATGGATTTGATATTTTGAAATACAATATAGATGATCTAATCGGGATTGATAGTTAAACTCTAAAGTATCCTACGAGCATTTTGGTTAAGAGGATGAATTTTACAAAAAACTATATCCACATGGATTCTAAGAATGTTGTTTTACACATTCGACCTATCCGACCATCGGGTATCATTATTAGATGGTCACTTTGATTGATACAAAAATTTATTTCTATACTACCGACTTAGGTTTGGACTTATAGGGTCACACATATAAGAGTTCTTAATTTGATCGGATGGTTGATCAACGATTAAGAATCGTTCTAGGATTAAACATTCAATACGATTAATATTTGACATGGTACAAGTATTGCAGGAGGATCGATTAGCAATTTGATTATTAATTAATTTAATTTGATTAAGCTAGAGGGCTATGATTAAGTTTAATTAAATATAATTTAATTAGATTTGGTTTGGGCTTGATTGGATCAAGTCCAATTGACTTATTGGATGAGCAAATTGCAAGGAAGAACTAGTCCTAGTTCAATTAGGACTTGCATCAATATAATTTTTAATTTAATTAAAAAATTAAATTAGAATTAAATTTAATTAGATTATTAGTTGGACTAAAATCTAATCTAATTAAGTTAATTAAATTCTAAATTAATTTGGTCCAAGGATTAAGTTGGACCAAGTCAAACTAGGAGTCCTAGTGAGACTAGGACTCCTATCTCCATGCGCCACCTTAGCCCCAATGCCTTCCATGCCACTTTTGTTGGATTTTTTTATGAAAATATTTCTCTCTAGATGTTCATGCATGATCCCTTGCTACCTTTATCTCAAATATGGTATTTAGATATTATGATCAAGTCAAAAGAAGAGTTTGAGTTGATTTAAACTCTATGAGATAGAGTTTTGAGAAATGAAAACTCTTTCTTATTTTGTGTTGCCCACATCCATGTTTTTCCTCTAAAATTTTTATGAATTTTATAGGCCTTTTTATGCAACATTTCCTGGTAGTCAACACAAAAAATAAAGGAGAGGGCACCTAGGAGTTGGGTGCCCCAAGTCTAGCCCTATTTGGATAACCCTTGACTAGGTATTTGACCAAGTCAAGGATTCCTCTATATCTTCTTATATAAAATGAATTTTGACCTAATTTTTTTGTGGATTACACATATTATAGAGATCATTTGGGGCATGAAAAATCTAAGAGAGAAGCCTAGGGTGTGGGATTTTCTAAAGGCACCAATCAGGGTGCTTTGGTGAGAGAAGAAAGAAGAAGAAAAGGATCTTCTTCTAGGTTTTTTCTTTCACTCCTATTCCTCCATCTTTATGAGTGTTTGAAAGGTGTCTCAGCATCACAAATCATCTTCCTCGACTCTAAAATATTGGAGAGTCCAAGCTTGAAGGAAATAAGATTCAGATCGATCGTTGGAGAAGGATCAACATAATACTAGCATACTGTGCTGATTTTTGGGCACTGGACTTCAGATCTACAATCGAGGGCTCGTGTGGACAACTTGTAGAGGTCGGACATGTGTGCAGCTTTGAAAAATTATCTCAAGCCTGGATCAGTAAGTTAAGAAACTCGAGATTCAAAGGTAAGGATGATCTGATCTCCCTATTACATATCTAGATCTGATCTAGAGTAGTCTACTGTTGATATGATTAATATGCAGTCCTTTTGATATTTTATTTTTTGATTTAATAGCATGATTTAATCATGTAATAAAATCCTATATTTAGGGTTTTATGTTATATTATTCATGATTTAATGTGATTAATTCACCTCTTTCGCTGTAATTTTGAAAAAGTTTCAAAAGCTAACCCTAGAATCTTATATCGTTTCCTACACTTTTTGTATCTATAAATGAATAAAGTTTTATTTTGATTTACATCATATCAAATTTTTCTTATGAATGAATGAAATTTATCTCTTTTCATGTTTGATCAAATCTCTCTTTATATGGTATGTTTAAGATTTTTTTTGATAATGACAAAAAGAGGGAGAAAAATAAGTATAAATTCATGATAATTGGAATAAAATCAAGTAAAAAAGAATGGAAGTAAGAATTAAATAAAGAATGATCAATTGTAATTACAAATATGGGAGAAACATCTTGAATTGCCAAATTGAAACCTCGGCACATAGTTTGGGGGAGGAACACAAAATTTGAATTAAATAGAACATAACTACCATATGTAGGGGGAGCATATGTAAATTGATAAAATCTAAATGAATATGATGTATAAATTAATTGATAAAATTGAATGAATATATCACTTTGAAATATGAAGTAAAGGTTATACTCAAAAGATTTTGTCATCATTAAATAGGGAGAGATTGCTGATCCTAGATTGATTTTAATGATTGTAAAAGCATTTGAGTATAGATTGTTAAAAGTACTAATTATTAATATGAAATCTGATTGTCGCCAGAGAAGTGCTGGAGTCGGAGAAGATGAGGTCGCCATTGATGACCTATAAAATAAGTCTCATCCAGAGCTGGGGGTGGCGGCTTCGATAAGACCCTTCGAGGATCAAGTCAGCTCTTTCAGCCAACAGAAATGGAGTACTCAGCCAAGAAAGTTGCAAAATCTTGAGAAGAAGAAGAGAGCTTAAAGAAAATGCATCTAGAGGGTCCCTTTTATAGCCCCGGAGCCTATAACAAACTGATAGTGATAGCTGCAACTGCTTGGTAGAGGGTCGTTCAGGGCCACGTGAGGTTTGTTATGGAGGATGGTGTCTGTTGTCGTGACATGCTAGTCTATTGGAGATCTAACAGCTGGAGTTCGGACAGGATAGTTGCAGGCGATGAAGGACTCTTGGACATTGTTGTTCCAAAGGAGTTTGGAGGTTCTCATGATTGATCATGCATTGGCTTTTATTTGCTATGTTAAAGGTGTATGTCGTGCTCCTTTCAGGCGGCTGGAAGAAATTTGGCCGAAAGAGAAGTCCGGCAAGGGTTCGATCGACAAAGAGGCCCGAAAGACGTCCAACCAAAAGGAGTCCGACTGTAAGGGATCCATCTGGATCAAGTATTGACCGATAGCCACAACAAGCAAGCATGACTGAAACATTGGTGCCTCTATTGTTCCTTCGAGGTTCGGCCATTTTCAGGATTGCTCACTGGTGAATAATGATAAAGTGTTGAAGTTCGTCTGGGGGCAGTTCAGAAGAAGTTCGACTACTGGAGAAGTTTTATAAAAGAAGATTGATAGAATAGGATGTGCAAGAGCTGGAGATTTTATCGGTTCTATGTGGTAGAAGCATTAACTATTCGAGTTCATCTGGAGAAGAAATCTATAATGCCCCGTTGAATCCAAAATTGGTCTTTCCAGCCAATCGTATTATTTGACTGCAGTATTGAAGGTCGGCCATCTTAGAATGATTTAGAATCTGAATACTCCCACGGGTTGAGGTTCAGTTGTTATAGTTGCAACTGGATGGAACTGATCAAGAGTCAGAATCTTAGCCAAACTTCGGCAGGCATAGATTTATCCCCAACACTAGTCCCCCTACTCCTGAGTTCGAAGTTTGAAAGATGGGAGTAAAATGGAGACTGGCAAAGTTTGAACGATTTTTCAATCTTGTTGGATTTCCTGCATCTGAGTTGGATGGAAAATTTTGGCTTTTACTGGGCTAGCATCGAAGCTTTGTAAATGCATGGTGACCTAAAGAGATGTTTTTCGAAATCTCCACCAGAAGTCTGCTCGAAGTACGATGCTATTAAGGATCTACCCATTGAAAGCTTTCTGCCATGATGAGTGGGACATGCATCGATCAGAGATCAGCTAGAGGAAATCTACAATCATAACCATCTTAGAATTCCAAGGGTTACTTAAACCCATCCTCATCCTTCGAGCCTTTTTCTTCTTCTGAAATCCTCATCTCCCTCCTTCGGTTCCCTTCTCTATCCCGAGTGAGGGTCCAAGCTTCTTCCTCTATTTTCCTTGGTTCTAAGTGCACCCCCATTCGATTTTCGTTACATTTATCATCTCCTTGTTCTTTCCATCCAATTTAGATCAGCCCTTCGATATTTTTTTGGATTATTTTTGCACTCTTTGCTTTCTTGCTCTTTCTATTTTTGTCGAAGTTTGTACACCTTATTTTTTTTTTTGATTTTTGGGTGATTCCTCGATTTCAATTTGATCCAAATGTCTAGCGAGGGTTCCTGGTCAACTTGTTCTAGGAGCTCGGCCCCTCTAACCATGGTGAACCCACCTCCTAAGGATGTCGAACCATTGGAGTCGGCCCATCCTTTTGTGCCTAAAACCATTTCCTATAGACTTCGGTCCGACGATCTTTTCCTAGCCAGGATTTAGTTTGGGACTTTTTTTAAATATGAGCTTGAACTTCCTAGGCACGACGATTGAATTTGCTCACCTCCTCCTGGCCGAACCTATCTATATGTCGAAACCCTTCGGATTGGACTTAGGTTACCCTTTCCTCCTTTTGTAGTTAACCTATTCAGGTTTCTCAATATTTCTCTTGCTGCTATGGCACCAAATTTTTTTAGATTCATTATAGGATTTCTCTCTCTGTGCACCATGATAAGCATCCAATCTACCATTTCCTTATTCCATAATTTCTTCACCTTCAAAAGCCATCCAACTACCAAGGACTGGTGATATGTATCACCATAGTTCAGCAAGAAGAGACTGCTTAAAGGTATCCCTTCCTCCATTCATGGCTGGAAGGAGAAATTCTTTTTCATCTCCTATCACTCCTTAGGGTTAGGGCTTCCCCCATGGGGTGAGACAAGGGAATCAATCTGCCAAGCCCTCGGGCTAGAAAGTGAGGATCAGAGTTTGACCGATAAACTAAAATCCTTTAATGCTCCACCGAATCCTAAACTTCTGGATGAGTAGATCTTGTTCAATTTCGATCTCAGTTCTCTTAACTCAATGGATAGTTCTTCATATTCAGTCAGTTGGGTGGTATTCTTTCTTTTGACCTTCTAACTTTATCTTCTTTGCAGAAATGACTCTAGAGGAATAGAACCGCCTGATGAAGAGAATCAAGACTCTTAAGAGGAAGGGCGATCCTTTCGGTGAACCATAGAAGAAGGCTCGAATTGGAGAATCGAGCCAAGCCATGCCGAATCAGGCCATGCCGACCCTCGAGCCCTCCGTTACCATGCCGAGCCCGATCTTCTCTGATGAGGTTGCCCCTTCTGCTCCTATTCAGTAAGAGGAAGTTGTGGAGAGGAAGAAGAAGAAGGCCGTCAGAAAGAAAGTCGGACAGAAGGTTAAGAGCTTCGAGGGAGAGGATCTTAGCCAAAAGTAGGGTTCCCTGGATGACTGAGAGGTCGTCCAATCGCTAATGGAGGAGAGTGTCCTTCCCCACATTGTAGAGAAGATGTGCCAAAAGGACGATGTTGAGAGGTTTGATGAGTCCTTCGCAACCTTCCTGGAGGTAAGTGGCTCCTTTTGATTTTGACTTCATACCCTTCGGGCTTTAAAGTTGGCATCTTTTAGAATTCTGACTCACTTATTATTTTACAGTTAGGACACTATCTTTTTGCTCACTTTGAGATGGCAAACTAGAGATGGGCCAAAGCTTCCAAGACCCTCGAGGAAGCTCGTGCAGAGGCCAAAAGGGCTCAGGCCAAGGTCGATGCTCTGAAGGTAGCCTTAGAAACCCACTTGTCTAAAGTCAAATGCCTTCGGAAGGAGTTGAGGGAGGAGTGCGAAGAGATGGTGAAGCTGAGGGTCGAGCTAGCTCTAGAGAAGGAGGAAAGAAGGAAGGCACTGGAGGAGATTAACGCTGTTATGGAAAGGGCCGTGCAAGACTTCAAGTCCTCCAAAGATATGGAGGACATCAAAATAGACTTCGCCCAAGAATCTTTGTTGGAAGGATTTCAGATCTACATAGGATGGGTTGTCGAGAACTTCCCCAACATCGATCTGGACCTCCTCATAGAGGAGCCAGAGAATAGAGCCGGCCCTTCGCATGCTAATGATGAGGTTGCCCCCACTGTCCATGCCATCGAAGTTACTTTGGAGGTTCTAGAACCTGTAAGTGCAGCATCCGGGCCTGCTCGAGAGTCGGAGGTGGTCGAGAATGTCCCGACCTCTTCAGTGGGTGAGCCACCCGAGGTCTAAACTTTTGACGTTTATGTACTTTTCTTCTTTTTTTTTTATATTTTTTTGATGTATAAAAAATATTTGAAGTAATGAAAGCAAATCGCTCTTTTTTCTTTACACTTTGCATTGCATGTGATTCAGAACGCCTTCGACAACCAGGGCCATGACCCCCTTTCTCCAGTTGATGCCGACCCTTTATCTCAGGGAGTTTTGTTCAAACCTTTGATAAAGGATTTGAAGAAGGAAGTCCACCATTTAAGAAAATGGTTGAAGAAGGATGAGGTTGACCTTCAGGCCTCTCGGAAGAACGCTTCGGAGGTGACTAAAGAAGTCACTAGCCTCCGAAGCTTGCACATGAAGGATTCCATGAGCTTCAACATCCAAAAAGGGAATTTCAAGAAGGAGCTTGCTGAACTATGAAAGAACACAGGTGACAAGTCTTGGGCACTGACAGTGAAGATCGGCTCTCTTGAAGTTGATCTTAAGGAGGCAAAAGAAAAGATCTATCTCTTGGAAGGGAGTTCGTCGTGGTCCACCAACAAAGCCCAGTATGATTGGGATTGTTCGAAAAAGTTTTTTCAGCTTCAAAAACAACTGCAGGATGCTGAGGACCGGCATAATAGTTACCAGGCAACTTGGGTAGGGAAGATGTCCAGGCTTGAAGACAAGTTGAAGGTTGCCAGGGATGAGGCGACCTATTTTTAGAGAAAATTTTATAGCATTCAGCATGCTAGATCAAGTGACAAATCTGAGGAGCTCGCCTCTTTGAGGAGGACTGTCGGCGAGCTCTTGGAGGCTGTCGGGGTGGAGAAAGTTGAAGTTCAATAGTTGAAGCTCCAGTTGACCTACGAGCATCAAGCCATCAAGGATGCTGAAGTTGAATCCAAAGTCTTGAGGAAGCAGTGGCAAGAACTCGAGGCCAAATATGAGTACCCTAATAGAATGTTCATCAAAGGCCTATGTAAGAAGAAGGAGCTCGAGAAGGAGATCTTCAGACTAAAGGAAGCCTTGGTGATGGCTAGAGCTGATAGCCTAAAGTCTGAAGAGCCCGGGCCACCTTAGGACTTCACCTCTTTTTTTTTCTTTATGTAATATGTTTCATCGATCTTCATTCCATCTATAATGCATTTGTTCTTTCACACAGTTGGTCCTTGCCGACCTTCATTTTGCTTGTAGTATGCCCATTTTTTGTGTAATCGATCTTATTGACTTTTATTTGTAATGAACATAACTCCATAACAAAATGGTACCTCTTTTTTTTTTTTTTGCTGTCATCTCTTGTAGACGTGATTCTGGATGCCTCATTTTTCTTTACTTTATTTCTAATGAGATGCTTATCATGGATGTCGGGCTAGAGGTCCATTCCATGGATCAGGATGGGATTTTACCTTCGGCATTTGGCGTGGCCGTAGGGGGATGTGCACAATAGTCGTTAGCAGGATCTTGATCTTTGACAAGTATCATAAATTTATCAATAAAAATATTAATTTATTAATTAATTTATATTAATTTTTAAGAATTAATGATCAATTTATATATAATTTTTAAGAAATTAATATTTTTATTAATTAAAAAATTAATTAAAAAATAATAAAAATTAAAATAATTATTATCAATGGAAAGAGCTCATTTTTTTTATCATAACGAAATAAGTTTGAAATAAAATGAAGCTAAAATGAAGAAGATATGAATTTATAAAAAAAAAAAAAATTAAATAAAGAAAGAAAAATGGCTTAGTTGGCTTCGCAAGCTAAGCCACCAAGCCGAGCCAAGCCGACGAAGTCAGTGCATCCAAACATACCAAACCAAGCCGACTCAGCCGTGGAAGCCATCAGTCGGTCCATGATCTAGGTGTGGATCGCCAACTTAGCAGAAACCGACGAATTATGGCGCGACACATGGTGGACCTAGACCCTTAATCTATCGTGGCTCGCAAGGCATTTTGGTCTTTTCACTCAGCAACAGGAGTGCTGATTGGCTGCGGTGTGTGGTGCGGTCCATCCACGCGGTCCATGGGAATAGTAATTATGCGATCGAATGGCTGTGGTTGATTGTAGTCAAGATCGGACGGTGGTGGTTATTTTTGGATTTGATTCGAATCCAATCAGTGATCTGGCACGATCCGATGGCCAAAAAATCAATCAATAAAGATCCAACGACCCAAAAAACTCCTGACTTGATTAGAGCATCTAGATCTCAATCCGATGGCCAGATTTTCTCTTGATTAACTCAATCGGGTGACCAGAATTTAATCCAATCCGATTTGAGTCGATATGCATTCGATTTTGATGATTTTCGGTCCGTTGGATTCCTATCAATGGCCAGATTTCATCTAGAGCAATAGAATTCAACCATGACTCCTTTTAATCTAATTTTCACTCAAATTTCTCTATATTTTGATGATGAAAGAGCTTATCCCACATTGTCTAGAAGAAAACTCTCTAGCCCTCCTAGCTCTATAAAAAAGACCCCAGGCCTCTAGAAATCGACATCTCCAGTCAAGGTGAAGGTTTGGTACAGGATGAAGCTAGGCTTTGGGTTAATTGCTGCTTCGAGGCAATTGATGCCGAGAGGAAAAATTGGACTTCTACACCATTTTTCCATCCATGCCAATCCAAGATCATAGATCAGGCTATTTTATTTTATTTTATTTTTTTTCTTTTTAAATTCTATATATTTAAATTTTAAAATTTTAATTAATACAAATTTTATTTTTTGCACTTTAATTTTAGCTTTTTATTTTTATTATAATTTAATTTTTATATTTTAATTATTATTCTTTATTTTACTGCAAGTAGATGCTAAGATCTAATTAATAGTCTTAATACCAAGTTTACTTTTTTGCATAATTTAATTTTCACTTCGTAATTTTAATTTTTAATTTTTGACTTCAAATTTTATTTTTAAATTATTTTTTTAATAAAATTAAAGATTTTAAATCTAAAAATACTACCTTCTCTGTGGATTCGATCTGACTCACTGCTATCTACGTATTTTTAATTATTTTAAGAAGTTAGACTAAATTGATAAATATGGTGTCTTAACGATTGCATCGCACTTCTATCAAGTTTTTTATGCCATTGTCAAGGAATTGCTTTTAATTTTTGATTTTAATTTTTTAATTTATTTTAAATAAATTAAAAATAATTTTAAAAATAATTTATCGGAGAAGGCATGGATATTAAATTTTTAATCTCTTTAATTTTTTTATAAATAAATTATAAATAAAATTTTTATTTTCTTATAAATATTGCTTGCTAGCTTTTTTTTATTTTATAGAAAAAGAGGTTAAAGAACAAAAAGAACCCGAGCAAGGAATAAATCATTTAGTTTTGCTTGATGAGGTTAATCCTAACCCTAGTCTTTTTCTTATTTATTTATTTATTTATTTTATTTTTAAATTAAATTTTCAAAAAATTATATTCACTTAAATCTAATTAAAAATCTCATGACAAGATTAGAAATCTTAATTATTTAGTGCATGCATCATATTAGTTTTATTTTTATTTTTATTTTTTCTGGTGATTGCTGGAGGAAAGGTATGCCTTTCATAATTTAATTTGTTGCATGCATCTAGTTTAAATTGCATAAAATTCTTTGATTGAAATTTTTTGTGCACATTCATATTAAACCAAATTAAGGACAATACCCAATTAAATAAGATAAGATGAGGATTTGATCATCCTTCCTTAGCCCATAAACAACTAACCAACATCCTGCATTGATCTAAGCCTTTAATTTTAGAATCAATTAGACATCAGCCCTAGGAGCTCGAGCTCAATAAGATAAGAAACCCTAAGAGTTAAATCAGGTTAGGGTTAGTCAATTTGACTGGTGTCTAGGAAAGTAGTTCAAAGATGATTGGATCCGAAGGAAGGTAGTTTCTAATTAGTTCCGTTAGCTTATCTAGCCAAGCATAATTGGTGTCTAAGACAAGCAATGGAAGGACTTTCACTGATCTTACACTTACCTGGCTAGTAGATTGGCTAATCCTATACTTGGAGGGCTTGAAGGTGACCTTGACAGTTAGAAGCTGTCTAGATCTAGGATAATCCTTAGTCAGGATTGATTGATCAACTTGATTGCTAACCAACATCAAATCTAATTAAACCTAATTCTTCTCTCTCTTCTTAGTTCTAGGACTTCTTAAGACCTGTTCTCTAGACTCCTCTCTTTCTTATCCTTTCTCCTCTAAAAATAAAATTAAATTAAATTAAATTAAATTAAACTAACTAAAAAAATATTAAAAATAATAATTAAATTAAATTAAATTAAATTAAAAATAATAATTAAAATAATTAAAATAATTTTAAAAAAAATTACTTTTTTAAAAAAATAATAATATAATAAAATAATAATATATATATATATAAATTTCTAAAAAAAATTTAAAAAATAATTTTGAACCATACGTTAGGGTTGTACTCCTACATATATGGTAGGAAATCACTTACTTGATCTAGTTGAACCCAACCATAATATTGAATGGTTGATTCATATTAAATCTGATAATCAAATGGATGACTTGAACCTAATAGTCCAAAAATTAGATAAAGTTGATCTTCTTGCCCAGAAATTAGATCAACTCCTAATCCTAGGTTAACAATCTCCTACACAATTCACATCATCTTTTAATTATCAGGAGTTTTATTCTATTTGTGCTAGCCCAACCCATCATGTGAATGAATGTCCTATTGCTGCACAGTTTCCACATTTTATCCAAGAACAAGCTCAAGCTGCTCAAGGTTACTCCAAATTGATTAATGACCCATTTTCAAATTTATATAATCCATATTGAAGCAACCACCATAATTTTTCTTGGACATCCCAACCGACTCAGGCTCAGATCCAAATTTCATCTATCCAAAACTATCAAAATAGCTCCCAATATCAAAACTATGCCTATAATAATGATTAGCCTAATCAATTTACCTAGCCATCATATAACAATCAACCCTCATACCCACCTCCTCAACAGATCGATCTAGCTGATAATTGATTTAACCGACTTCAACAATTGATTCTTACTCAACAGCAATCTATCACCAGGCTAGAAGCTCAAATTGAACAACTAGCTGAGTCTAACATGAGGAGAGAATTAGATCAACTATCGAGCCTACCAATTTCAAACAACCCATCTAATGTCCACCAACCACCTGGATCAAGTTATCAATTTAATGTCTCACTTAAGAATCTCTAATTTGAGAATGCCAAAGTAATTTCTGAACTTAAAAGCTATAGGATTCTTATGGACCCATACCAAGATCAGGTGAGAGAGGCTAGTACTGATGCTACCCAAAATAAAAATTTAAAGGAATTGGTTAGTACTGAGACTAACCACATAGAATACCCTGAGTCAAGAACTAGTACTGATGTTGGTTCTAGTTTAAATAAGATAGACACAGGAAAAAAGAGAATAGATGATTTTACTCAAGACTTATAAACCTAATGTACTATTTTCTTCAACCCTAGAAGCCGATTCTTCTTACAAAAATCAAGAGGCATGTAATGAAGTGTCAATGGATTTGTTTAAGCAAGATCATATTAATGAACCTCTAGAATTAAACCTATTTTTAGTCACCATTCCAGCACCCATTGAATCAAACTTAACTCCTAATACAAAAACTCCATTCATGAGCATTTTAGAAGAACAAATAGGAGAAATTCTTAATAAACACGGATCTGAGAATGGGGCCACAAATTATGTTCTCCTAATTAATAATGAATATATCAATAATGGGATTATAAATTAACTTTCTGAGGTTGGCAATTCAAAACCATTGAAATTTGTCAGTCCAGTATTTGACACAGGATAGTAACCTGCATTATGTCTAGCTGAAGATGATAAATTTAGTGCTTGTTGGGAGGCAACCCAATATTTAGTTTTTATTTTTATCTTTTTAATTTTTTCTACTAGCATTAAAGAAAAGTCTAAGTTGGGGGGAGACTTTTTATAGGCTTATGTAGGGTAACTATATCTTTCTTCATATAAAAAAATTAAATAAAATAGTTTCTATATAAAAAATTAAATAAAATAATTTTTAAGTACTTCTTACTGAGTAACCAAGCCTCTTTGTCTAAGCAAGCATTGAGCTTCGCATCAAAAGGTGGGAAGGGCAAAGAAGCTCATTGCAAAGCTAGTCTTAACTCATAGCCTGTTTGATTCAAGCTAGTAAGTCCGAGGGGTATTCTATATCTAGTACCCTAAAGTCAACTAGTTTGGAAGTCATTGGCCCAAGACTCGCTACATGGATTGAATAGAAAGCTTAATGGATTAGGACACTCAATAGTGGTACAACGTTAAAAAAAAAAATATTGATTTCTCACTGAGTAACCAGGTTCCATTACCTAAGTAAGCAATGATATTCACATCAAAAAATGGGTAATATAAAAATAAAAATCAATAAATGAAGGACGGAAGTAGCAATACACTTGCCTATATGAAATTTTAGACAATTCAAAGATAAAGATAGGATAATTTAGAAAAAGTTCAAAAAAATTTAATATTTTTTACTTAATTTTTGTATTGATAAGTATTAATATCTCAATGATATATCTTACTTAAGCTCTACTGAATATCAATGACCATTTTGAGAACTGCTCAGGCAAAATTCAAAACTCTAAAGTTAAAAGATATTTAAAACTAAATTCTTTCTTTACTCGATGATGAGTAAAGCTTAAATTGGAGGATGTGATAAGTATCATAAATTTATCAATAAAAATATTAAGTTATTAATTAATTTATATTAATTTTTAAAAATTAATGATGAATTTATATATAATTTTTAAGAAATTAATATTTTTATTAATTAAAAAATTAATTAAAAAATAATAAAATTAAAAAATAAAATTTTATTATCAATGGAAAGAGCTCATTCTTTTGATTATAACGAAATAAGTTTGAAGCAAAATAAAGTTAAAACAAAAAAGATATAAATTTCTAAAAAAAAAAAATTAAATAAAAAAAGAAAAATGGCTTAGCCGGCTCTGCAAGCCAAGCCACCAAGCCGACGAAGTCGGCACATCCAAATGCACCAAGCCAAGCCGACTCAGTCATGAAAGCCGTCAACCAGTCCATGATCCAGGCGTGGACCACCAACTCAGCAGAAATCGATGAATCAAGGTGCGACACGTGGTGGACCTAGATCCTTAAAGGGTTCATAAAAAATCTATCACAGCTGATAGGGCATTTTGATCTTTTCACTCGATGATAGGAGCACTAATTGGTTGCGGTGTGTGGTGTGGCCGGTCCACGCAGTCCATGGGAACAGTAATTGCACAATCGAACGACTGTGGTTGATTGTGGTCAAGATCGGATGGTGATGGTTATTTCCATGTTTGATTCGAATTCTCTTAGCGATCTGGTACGATTCGATGGTCAGAAAACTAGTTAATAAAGATCCAACAGTCCAAGAAGCTCCCAACTTGATTAAACATCCAGAACTCAATCCGACGATCAGATTTTCTCCTAATTAACTCAATTGAACGGCCAAAATTTAATCCAATCTGATTTGAGCTGATACGCATCTAATTTTGAAGATTTTTGGTCCGTTGGATTTCTATCAATGGCCAAATTTCATTCAGAGCAACAAAATTCATCCAGAACTTCTTTTAATCTAATTTTCACTTAGATTTCTCCATATTTTGATGATGAAAGAGCTTCTTAGTCCCATATTGCCTAGAAGAAAACTCTCCAGCTCTCCTAGCTCTATAAAAAGGACCCCAAGCCTCTAGAAATTGATATCTCCGATCAAGGTGAAGCTTTGGTATAGGATGAAGCTAGGCTCTAGGTTAATGGCTGCTTCGAGGTAACTGGTGCTGAGAGAAAAAACTGGGCTTCTACACCATCTTTCCACCCATATCGATTCAAGATCAGAGATCAGGCTATTTTATTTTATTTTATTTTATTTTTAAATTTTATGTATTTAAATTTTAAAATTTTAATTAATGTAAATTTTATTTTTTATACTTTGATTTTGTCTTTTTATTTTTATTATAATTTAATTTTTATACTTTAATTATTATTCTTTATTTTACTGTAAATAGATGCTAAGATCTAATTAGTAGATCTTAGTACCAAGTTTATTTTTCTACATAATTTAATTTTTATTTTATAATTTTAATTTTTAATTTCTAACTTCAAATTCTATTTTTAAATTATTTTTTTTCTTTTAAGAAAATCAAAAATTTTAAATCTAAAAATACTACCTTTCCTATGGATTCAATCCGACTCACTACTATCTACGTATTTTTAATTATTTTAAGAAGTCAGACTAAACTAATAAACACAGTGTCTTAATGACAACATCGTGCTTCTATCAAGTTTTTGACACTATTGTTGGAGAATTACTTTTGATTTTTGATTTTAATTTTTTTATTTATTTTAAATAAATTAAAAATAATTTTGGCAAATGCATTAGCCTTTTCCTTATTTTAGATTAGTGAGGCCTCGGCCTTCCACCCTTTACACGATTGTAGAGGTTCGTTAGGTCAGTCGGTGGGATTTCTTTTCTCATCTCATCTTGCTTAAACGAGGCCTTCGACTTTGCTCACATTAGGATGAGATTTTTCTTCTCTTTCTAATGGGCTGTAAGGGCACATTAGGACCGTTGGCAGGGCCTCTTTCCTCATCTCATCTTAGTTCAATGAGGCCTTCGACTTTGCTCATGTTAGGATGAGATTTTTCTCCTATTCCTAATGGGCTATAGGGGCATATTAGGATCATTGGTAGGGCCTCTCCCCTCATCTCATCTTAATTTAACAAGGCCTTTGATTTTGCTCATATTAGGATGAGATTCTCCTCCTATTCCTAACGGACAGTAGGAGCATATTAGGACCATTGGTAGAGCCTCTTCCCTCATCTCATCTTTATTAACGAGGCCTTCAACTTTGCTCATGTTAGGATGAGGTTTTTCCTCCTATTCCTAATAGGCTGTAGGGGCACATTAGGATCATTGGTAGGGCCTCTTTCCTCATCTCATCTTAATTTAACGAGGCCTTCGACTTTGCTCATGTCAGGATGAGGTTCTCCTCCTATTCCTAACAGACTATAGGAGCACATTAGGGCCATTGGTAGGGTCTCTCCCCTCATCTTATCTTAATTTAACGAGGCCTTCGACTTTGCTCATGTTAGGATGAGGTTCTCCTATTCCTAATGGACCACTTTAGGTTGCTCCGAAGAGTTATTTGTCATTACGTAATTTTTCTACCAAGAAGTAATGATGTTAAAATAGAAAAATTTTATTGAAGAAAAGTTACTGGTGCTAGAGGAAGAGCACCTCTATTTCTGAAGTTCTTTTATTCTTAAAGGAGTGCTCAGTAGTGATCTCTCCTCTTCCTTTCTAGAGTTCTTTTCAAAAAAAATATCTCCTAGGAAAGCTTCGACCTGGCGATCACGACCTCTACAGCCAAATTCCGTCCAGATTTATCAGCTCCCACTTTAGCTCCTATAACTCAAGTGCCACCTACAGCCATGGTGAATATGGGGCAGTTCAACCTATTACTCCAGTAGGTTTGCGATCTTATAGAGGCAATGCAGGCCATACATCGTCAGGCTCCAGTGCCAATTTGGCTGGAGCAGGCTTCTCCAGAGCCCCATGATCCGATCGGGGGATGGCCAACTTGGACTAGCTAGAGGGTGGAGAGCCCTTGCTTGGACCATGGCTCAATCCAGGGAGAGCTTTGCCTCCATCCTACCAGAAAACTCTAGAGATCAACGATCGTGAAGATCTCCTGAATCAAAGGCTCTAGAAAATGAGCTAATGAATCGAAGATTTCCGTCATACTCCCTCCTCACATGGTAATAATATTTGCACTGACCCTCCTTTTTCTCAGAGGATTATGCAAGAGCCTATCCTGTTGAGCTTCAAGCTTTTTTAATTTGAAAGCTATGACGGAACCTCTGATCTAATCGATCACCTAGAGGCCTTTTGGGCCATGATGCTACTCTATGGCGCACTAGACGCCATCTTGTGCTGAGCTTTCAATTTGCGGCTCATTTCATTAACAGCTGACATCCACACCGAGGTTCATATTTTTTGATGAATATCAAGCAGAAGAAGGGAAAATCTATCCGAGCTTATGTCATCTAGTTTAATGCTGCTGCATTGGAGGTCTAGAATCTAGACCAGTCTATTGCAATGGTCGCACTCAAGGGTGGCCTTCAGAAGAATAATTTGTTATTCTTCCTAGAGAAGAAGTGCCCTAAGGACTTTGCTAATCTACTAGCTCGGGCTGAAAGATATGTCCGAGCAGAAGAAACCTTCAAATCAAAGGATGAGGAAGCTGCAGAAGAGTGGTAGATGGGCGAGTCTAATAAACCCATAATTGATGGAGGGCTGAATGAAGTTTGGCCGCACTCACGGACTCCCCCTCAGTGCAAGCGAGCCTGAATTCCTTCTCAAGCTCATCGTCAAAGAAGCCCCGATAGAAGGGCACGACGAAGTTCTCCCCCCAGAATATTTCACAACTATGTTTCACTCAATATTCCATAGACGTCGGTTTAAAGTAAGAGAAGATCGACCAAGGGTACTGCCGCAGCCAGAACCACCAAGGAGGGAGGAACAATAAGTAGATCGACCGCCCTTCGACATCATCAATACTATCTCTAAGGGACTTAGTGTTTCGACGAGCCACCATCTCTTAGCCACAGAACCAAGGAATGCTTATCCCAAATTGAGAAGGCCCATATGAAATAGAAGAGGTCATCCGACCCAGAGCTTATCGTCTGAAGGAGCTCAGAGGAACAATGCTCCCACAACCTTGGAATTCAAAAAATTTAAGAATGTACTATCAACAAATTTTTTTTAATAAAATTCCTCCATCTCAACATTATTGTTTCTTGGTGCAAAAATTATGCGATGATAGAAAAGAAGCAATCAAAAGTGGCCATATTAGAAACAGGAGGAGAATCTCATCCTAACATGAGCAAGTTGAAGACCTCATTCATTTTAGATGAGATGAGGGAAGAGGCTCCGACAATGGCTCTTATGTGCTCCCATAGTCCATTAGGAATAGGAGGAGAACCTCATCCTAACGTGAGCAAAGTTGAAGGCCTTGTTTATTTTAGATGCCCTGACAATGGCCCTTATATGCCCCTATAGTTCGTTAGAAATAGGAGGAGAACCTCATCCTAACATGAGCAAAGTCGAAGACCTCATTTATTTTAGATGACATGAGGGGAGAGGCCCCGATAACGGCCCTTATGTGCCCCTACAGTCTATTAGGAATAGGAGGAGAACCTCATCCTAATGTGAGCAAAGTCGAAGACCTCATTTATTTTAGACAAGATGAGGGGAGAGGCCCCGATAATGGCCCTTATGTATCCCTACAATCCGTTAGGAATAGGAGGAGAACCTCATCCTAATGTAAACAAAGTTGAAGGCCTTGTTCATTTTAGATGAGGTGAGAAGAGAAGTCTCGACTCGGCTGGAGATAAGATCTCCCCCAAGCTTCAATAGAAGATAGAATCTCCTTCAACCTCAATAGAAGATAAGATCTCCTACAACCTCGACTAGAGATAAGATCTCCCTCGAGCTTCAACTTCAACCTCAATAAGAGATAAGATCTCCTACAACCTTAGTTAGAGATAAGATCTCCCTCGAGCTTCAACTTTAATAGAAGATAGGATCTTTTTCAACCTCGATCAGAGATAAGATCTCCCCCGAGCTTCGACCTAAATAGGAGATAAGATCTTCTCCTGAGTTTCAACCTCGGCTGGAGATAAGATCTCCTCCGAGCTTCAACTTCACTAGGAGATAAGATCTTTCCCGAGTTTCAAACTCGAGTAGAGATAAGATCTCTTCCGAGCTTCAACTTCAGAAGAAGATAAGATCTCCTCCAAGTTTCAACCTCAATGGGTGCAGAGCCTACAAAAAAACTTGACAGTCATCTTTCTTGTACTCCCTTCCTTCAAATTTCGAACTCAAGAGTGGGGGGACTATTATTGGGGATAAACTCCACTCCTACCAAAGTCCAGTCTGATGCTTAGCATAATATAACTAGTAATCACGGAAGAGCTTCAATCGAGAATTCTTTCTCCAGCGGCTGAACCCCTCCAGACTCCTTCAGCAGCCAAATTCCTTTAGGAATCGAACCCCTTCCAAACTCCACCAATGATCAAACCCCTTCAAGAGCTGAACTCCTTTCAAACTTCTTCAGTCGGATAACTCCAATGGCCGAACCCCTCCTGGACTCCTGCAGTGGCCGAACTTCTTTTAGACTTCTTCTTCAATTGGATTTCTCTAGGAGCCAAACTCCTTTCGGACCTCTCCTTCAGTTGAATTCCTATAGGAGCCAATCACCTTCCGAACCTCTCCTTCAGTTGAATTTTTATAGGAGCTGAGCTCCTTCCGAACCCATCCTTCAGTCAGATTTCTCTAGGAGCTGAACTCCTTCTGAATCTCTCCTTCAGTCGGATTCCTACAGGAGCCAAACTCCTTTCGAACTTCTCCTTCAGTCGGATTCCTGCAGGAGCCAAACTTCTTTCGAACTTCTTCTTCAGTTGGATTCCTGCAGGAGCCAAACTCCTTTCGAACTTCTCCTTCAATCGGATTTCTCTAGGAGCAAAACTCCTTCTAGACCTCTTCTTCAGTCGGATTCCTACAGGAGTCAAACTCCTTCTAGACTTCTCCATCAATCAAACTCCATCCGAATTCCTCAAGTGGATTACTTCCAAATTTTAAGTGGTATTCCTCTCGGATAATCCCCTCTAGCCATATTCCTTTTAGGAGTCCAAACTTCTCTAAAATTCATATATGTCAAAGTTCTTCACCAACCAATGTCTGCTTCCTCTGGACTTCGACTATTAAATCTCAACGAACAGGTGACCTCACTATCGGACGGTTACGACTGTCATTTATCAGTCTGCTATAGGCAACCCCACTACCGAATGGTTACGACCATCATTTATCAGTCTATTACGAGTGACACCTCTCTCCGTAATAAATTCTACATGGCCCTGAGGGGCTCATGATCAGACGGTTATGGCTATACAGGCTCCATCTATAAAAAAAATCCTCCAGATATATTTTCTCGAAACTCTCTTCTCCTTCTCAAAACTCTATTGAATTCTTGCCTGAGCACTCCATTTCTATTAGCTAGAAGAGTTGATTTGAATGTCGGAGAATCCTGCCAAAGCCACCACCACCGACTCTAGATGGGATTTTATTTTGTAGATCACCGATGGTGACCTCTTCTTTCCTAACTTTGGCTTGATCCGATGTTAATCAGATTCTATACCAACAATTTTATTCTAGCACTTTTCATCATAAATCTACATCTTCTAATGAACTTCATATTCTAATGAAGTTCTTAGAACTATTTAGTTTTGATAAAAAGAGAATTTATCGATTAGTCCTTAAATTGCTCACGATCAAATGATACATTATTAACTAGGATGACAACATTTATCGAGTGTAGGTTATTGTGTGCTATATAAGTTGGTTGTCCTCTTAATCGAGGAGTGTGGAGATATTGATATGACATACAGATGAGATGTAAGAATACATCATCACTGAATGTAACTAGCTCCAGAGCATTCTACTATCGAGAATTGCTCTGATGAGATATGGATATAAGTGTTCCTTAGATCTGAGATCACCATGGTGGCTTGCAAGCAACTCACTATGCTTTGGTACCGAACTACCTAAATTTCTAATTTAGTGATGGAAGGTTTTTGGGCATGGTCAATACCTGTGAAGTCAGTGAGTGATCAAAACGAGATTGACCACTCCAAGAGTTTGGAGAAAATGCATCGCTGTATTTTAATTTAGTAAAATCTTGGCTAGGATACTCCATGAGATAGATTTGATATTTTGAAATACAATGTGGATGACCTAATCAAGATTGATAATTAACTCTAAGTTGTCCTATGATCATTATGGTCAAGAAGATGAATCATACAAAAACTATATCTACATGGATTCTAAGAGTGTTGCTTTACACATTCGACCTATCCGACCGTCGGATATCATTGCTGGATAGTCACTTTGATTGATATAAAAATTTATTTCTATGCTACCAGCTTAGGTTCGAAACTATAGGGTCACATACATAATAAGTCTTGATCTGATCGGATCATTGATAAATGATTTAGAATCATTCTAAGGTCAAACAATCAATACGATTGATGTTTGACTTAGTGTAAGTATTGCAAGAAGATCGATTAGCAATCTATTAGTGCAGAAAATGATGCTGGCACCAAAATTCACTGGAGCTAGAGCAGATGAGATCGTCAATGAAACCTACAAAGCAAAGCCCAAATTGTAGGTAGATATCTCCGATAGGATCCTCCGACGCTCAAGTTAATTTTCTAGCCAATTGGAATGGAGTACCTAGGAGAAAAAAGAGCAGAGTATGGTGAAGAAGGAGAGCTTATAGAGAAAACATATCTGAAGGATTTCTTATATTGGTGGAGCTTGTAACAAACTAATGGTGACAACCGTAACTGCCAAGTTGTGGGCCATTCGAGGTCACGTAGAATTTATTACGAAAAATGGTGTCTGTTGTCGTGATGTGCCAGTTTGTTGGGAATTAATAGTTAAAGTTTGGATGGAATGGTTATAGTCAGTGAAAAACTTCACATCTTAGTAGCTTAAGAGAGTTTTCGACTTTTTTGAGATCATCTGCATGTTGATTGATATCTGCTATATTGGGAGTCAAACTTGCATAGATATCGAGGTCTCCCTATTGTTTAAGCTTGCTCAATTGATGTTCAGGATGTAAGATGGCTAACTTATCCACTTGAAAGGAATTTGACTAAAAGTAGATCAACTGAAAGGAGCCTGGTTGGCAATTGGAAGGAGTTTGACTAGAAGATGTTCAGCTAGAAGGAGCCTGGTTGGCAACTGGAAGGAGTTCAACTTGAAGGAGCTTGACTAGAAAGAGCCTGGTTGGCGATTGGAAGGAGTTCAATTGAAAGAAGCCTAGTTGTTGATTGGAAAGAGTTTGACTAGAAGGAGTTCGGCTGGAAGGAGTTAACTATTAGAAAATATGTCCTAAAGCCAATCATCTAAGTGGTAGATAATTGGAATTAGTATTGAATTATCTAATAATAATAGTTTTTTAGCTAGTTCATCATCAAAATTCTATCTTTCTTAAATGAACTCCTAAATTATGATGAAGTTCTTAGAACCACGATCAATCGATAAAGAAGGATTTATCAAATGGTTCTTAAATAATTTACGATCAAATGATAAGTTATTAATAAAGATGATAACTTATCAAGTATAGATCGCTGTGCCATATGCATTGATTGTCCTTATAACCAAGTGATGTAGAAATACTAGTATGGCATCCAGATGAAATGTAGGAGTACATCTATAGTGAACGTGATCAATGTAGTACTCTACTATCAAGAGTAGCTAGTTAGGACCAACGGGCATAAGTGTTCCTCCGACCTGAGATCACCACGGTGACTTGCAAGCAACTCACTGTACTTTGGTGCCGAACTACCTATATTTTTAATATAGGTTTAAAAGATTTTTGGATATAGTCAAGTACTTATGAAGTCGGTGTATGAGTCAAGATGGGATTGACCACTTTTGATTAGCTTCAAAAAGAGAATGACTCATTGTGTTTCAATTTAGCAAAATCTAGGTCTGAGTAATCCTTGTAAAAAGTCAGGAGATTTATAAAATTTTGAAACATAAGAGAGATAATTTGTATGACTATTGATAATGTACTCAAAGTCATCTTGAGCATTATTGGTCATAGGTATGAATTATACGATAACCATGAATCAAGGTTCTAAGAATATTGCTTTGCATACATTTGACCTATCCGAACATCGAGAACCATTGCTAGATGGTTACTTCAATTAGTATAAAAATTGATTTCTATGCTACTGACTCGGGTTTGAATCTATAGGGTCACATACATTAAAGGTTGTAACCTAATCAGATGGTTAATCGATGATTGAGAATCATTCTAAGGTCAAACTATTAATGCGATTGATGTTTGACCTAATGCAAGTGCTGCAGAAGGATCGATTAGCAATTGAATTGCTAATTGACTTAATTTGATTGAACAATCAGATTGAGATCAAGTCTAATTAAATTATATTTAACTAAAATTATTTTGGACTTAATTAGATTAATTTTAATTGATTTATTGGATAAGCCAATTGCAAGAAAAAAATAATTCCTAGTTGGACTAGGATTTGAGTGCAACTAATTTCTAACTGAGTTAGAATTTAAATTAGATTTAAATATGATTTAAATATAACCTAATTGGGTTTTTAGTTGGACTAAGATTATCCATAATTAGGCTTGAACTAATCATATTTTAATTGGGTTAAAAATTGGTTTGACGTAGTCAATACATGAGAATCCTAGTTAGACTAGGATTCCTTGTTTCCTTCCTTGCAAAAATATTCTCCATGCCCTTTAATTTTATTTCTAGATTTTTTCTATGATTTCCATGCCTAATATTGATTTTTTATGCCCCATATCCTGGTTAATTTGGATACAAGTTTGAATTGGTCAAAATTGAAAAGTGGTTGTGCATAGGATTCTATTTGATAGAGTCCTAGTTATCCAAAACACCTCCTCTCTATATGAAAATTTCTCCATGCCTCTCTTTATTATGTGCACCACTAATTTCTTGATTTTTCCACATGGCCTTGCTGTTTCTCATGCAAAAAATCAGGGAGGGGGGTGTCCAAGAGTTGGATGCCCCAATGACTCTATCATATAAAGCCCAAATCCACTAAAACTCTTTCCTAGTTTGACCTAGTCTTACATTGGTTTGGGGATGCCTCCTTCTATTATTTTTTAGCATAAAAAATTTTGTGATAACCACCATAAAACTAGAAGGAAAATGAGAGTTGGCGTGGAGGTTTGTGGTGCATACTTCCTTGGAGAAAAAGGTTTCATTAGGACATGAAGTGTTCATGTCCTATTGAAGACAAAGATAAGAGAATATTATTTTCTCTTGTAATTTTCTTCCACATTATTTTCTTCTTATTTTTATATGATTTTTATGTGATAATATCTGAGAGAGAGAGAGGAAGAGGATGTGGGGATCTATGCTCTAAGGTGTTAGAGCATGGTGATCATCTTTGAACATGATCTGATCATGTCTTGATCAGAGAAGAAAAAGAGAAGGTCTTCTCTTAAGGATTCTTTAAGAATCCTTCTTTTCTAGTTATTATAAGACTTTTTTATTAAAAAAATCAAAGAGTGTAAGATTTGAAAATATAGAAAAAGTCTAGGGAAGAAGGTTTCTCCTTGTCCTAGCATAAAGATGTTTTTAGGACATCAATAGTTGATGTCCTGAAAGAGAAGATTGTCTTCTCTTAGGATCTTTTCTAATGTATTTTATTTCTAATATTTGGAAGATCAAAAGGTTGGATTTTTTTCTTAATCCTTCTCTTATGCTTCATCTCTTGGAGTGTCCAAGAGATCTGAAGAATTAATTTTAAATTAACCATCAGGAGGGATCCACGAGAAGCTAGCACTTTGAGTGGATCTTCGTTCGATGAAACTTTGATTTTGTTGCAGCCTCATGTGTATCAACTATAGAGACTGGATGCATGTGCAACTCCAAAGAAAATAACAAAAATCAATCATAAAGTTCTCAACCCATACGAACAAAAGAGATTTGATCTCTTCTGTCACCTAGATGCGATCTAAGGTTTAGATCTAGATCGTTCTAGATCTAGGATATTGATTTGATCAATACCAAAGCTTTTTATTTTCTGATTTAAGAATGCATTATGACATGTTACAGGTCTTAGATGTAGGGTTTAGTAATTAGATTACATGTATTTATAAATTAAATGGTTTAATTTATAACTTTCATTGCATTATATTTTAAAAAAGTTTTGAAATTCATACATGAAATCCTGCATATTTTTCATCAATGGTATCAAAGCATCTAGGTTCTTATATAATATGATCATATTTTTATTAAATTAAATTAAAAAATAAAACTCTAAAGATCGTATATACTGCTATAAAGTTGTCTTAGCGTAAGGTTTATTCCTTATAGTGGAGAGGTTGTCCTATTATGTGCTAATCTAATCTTGAATCATGAGTAAATTAGATATGATCTAAATAATTTTAAGATTTATTTTCTAATTTTAAATCTAAAATTAAATAGATGTTAGCTCTATTTTAGATTATTTAGATTAGATCTAAATAATATTAGGTTGCATATACCATTATAAGGTTGTCTTGCTGTAAGATTTATCCCTTAGAGTGGAGAGGTTATCCTAGTATGTGCTGATCCGAATAACCTAAATTATAAATATGTTAGATGAGATTTAACATAATTTATAATTTATTTTTAGATTTTAAATCTAATTTTAAATGATTTATGATATGATCCATATGATGTGTTTAATGTTTAGATCTAGATCCTCTTGTTGTATATATTGATATATATCTTTTATTTTGAATCTAGAATATATATATATATATATATAATATATTTATTTTATAGAATTTAAATTAAGAACTTATTTTCTGCAAAATTTTAGATTCAAAACCATAGGACTGTAGGTGGTGTGGTGCTCCCAAGCCTTGGGAGGCCACGGGCGGAGCCAGGGTGAGGGCTCCAGAGAGACTAGGATAGGTGTAGTACTAGGGCTAGGACAGAAGTTATCCTAGGATGGAGGTGGCATGTAGCTCTCCACAGGCTCGAGGTTCAGAAATTGAGGATCTTGAGGAAATTGGTTGAAGCTTCAAAAACCTAGGACACAAGATAGAGCGAGGAACCAAATCTAGGAGATTGAAGACTACAGAAAAGGAGCTTTCTACAGGTTAGCCGGCTCAGTCCAAAACTGGATCGGCTAAGTCTTAGAGTATAGAACAGATAGATGGTCGCATTCAGGACTACAAGCATAGTATAGAAACTGGGCCGGCTCAGTCTGTGGGCAGAGTTACGTGTGGGTTCTATTTGGGCTAAGATAGGAACTTATCCTAGGATCTTAAGGCTTGGTTCAAGAGGTCTTAAGGGGGCTAATTCATGTATGGATTGGGTTTAGATCCAGGAGATGAGAGCATGTGAGACATGGGTGTGTACATGGGCTCGATGTGTGCTTTCATGTATTGGATTAGCCTAGGATAGTTTTTTAGCTAGGATTTATTAGGATTCATGTGAAAACTCTAGGGTACATAAACCAGAATATTATAATTTTTATAATAATTTTGGAATATAATTGAGCTTTTCTTCCCAACTCTCTTATCTCTTCTCTCTAATTCTAATGCCAAAATTCTAGCTTCTCTCATCTTTCTTAGATCTTCTTCAATTTGCTGGATTAACATCGAGATTCATGTAAGAGATCGGATCTACAATTGTGGCTTCGAGCAGCCATAAGAACAACAAGAACATGATCGAAATATTAAAATAAATTAGATTTAAAATCATGTATTGAATATGATTCAATATAAACTATTTATAAATTTGAAAATATTTTAAATGATCAAATCAAAAATTAGTTCTAAGGTTTCATAAACCCAAACCCATAAGCTTTGAACTTAATTGAGAATTAACTAATTGTTTAGGATCTAGGTTTGTGATTTAAAGATCCTAAGATAATTTCATAAAACATTGGTTAATGCGTAATGGGTTAGCTTTGATCAAGTCCTTAACTGGGTTAGACCTAGGGTTAGATTAAATATGGACTTAGTTAAGAAATTGATCAAACCTAATTAATAGTTAATTAGAATTAGGTCATTTCTATAGATCACTTCAATAGTTATAGTTGATCAAAGTTCATACATCTAACAAATGGATACTGATCGTGGCTCAATGGTCGAGGCCGAGTCTTTAGGCAGACTAAATCAAAACTGATAAATTGATTGGTGTCTAAGGTAAGTCTGGCATTTTTAGATTAGTGGTTTTTAATTGGTAGCCCGCTTATCTAGCCATTTCTAATGGTGACTAAGGCAAGCCTTAGTAGATCCTTCCATCGATCTCACTTACCTGACCAATGTGGTTAATCAAGTCTTGATTAGGTTGCTCATAGATTTGTGCTAACCTATGTCACATAAAAAGTCAGAAAGATTGATTTTATTTAGTGAGACTGATCAAGGTGCCCATGGATCGATCTTGATCCTAGATCTTGTCAAAGACATGAGAAGTCAGTGGGAGGACTTGACTTGGTGAAGTCAGTGGGAGTAAATTGGTCCATGTTCTTTCTATCCTTAATCATAAATAATTTAAATCCTCTAAAATAATTAGATCCTTAAAATGACAAAGTTATGGAGATAACTGAGTCATAGCCTCCCATTAAGTTGGATGATAATGGATCCATTAACTCAATAATCATTGGAGGCCTAAAGGCCTAGTGCTTATTGAGTAATGGAATTATAATTCATAGTATGATAACTTGGAATTATCTCTCTAATGGTGGTTAGGTTGGCCAACCAAAGTTAGGCTTAATCATTCATTGGTTAGATGCACCATGTATGGTCATGTTAATGGTTGGACCTAACCGGATCCTTATAGTGGAGGCTAAAGCCTACTGATTAGGTTTCTGAGATAAAATTAAATTACTAGAAGTTGTTTGGAGAAATAATTGATTAATGAACCTACCCGTAGATGCACATGGATTGGCCGACCAAAGTCGAGCTTGTGTATAGTCTATGTGGATTCTAGTACATACTAAAAAATTAAAATAATTTTTTAAATTGGAGGTAGAGGCTACCAATTCGAATAAAATAGTGAGAGAATCATAGGACTAAAGTCCAAGTCTCTAGGCTTAAAATAATTCATATACTTAGGTCATTATTTTTTTTTCTCAAAATAAGGCTAAACCCTAATTGCTCCAATCATTGTTGGACAATGATGACTTATGGATCCAACTTCGATAATTAGTATCAAAAGTTGAATTTGGTTTAGCAATACAAATGGGTTCGTATTGAAACTTCTAAGCACAGTCAAAATAATTAGTCCAATATTGATCCAAATCAGGCATAGTGCTTCTACTATTAGAAGCATGATCATAGGAAGAAGAATTGTCTTGCTTTCCTTGACCATAATAGGCTGAGCAAGAGAAAGAAGAAAGAGTTGCTTATCAAGGATGTTATATGATAACATCTTAAAACTTTGATATTAAAAATTTTGCTATCTAGGTGTTGGATATCGTAGTCCTATGCAATTTATTGCAAGGACTATAGGTAAATGGAATGTTTGAAAATTGTAAGAAATTCTTGAATGTTAGGAAAAGAAGTCCTATACCAATCCTAGCTTTAGAAATTGTCAAGCTTATTTTCAAAAATTATCATTTAGAGTAATTATCACTATTATCCATCGTTTATGATAAATGTGATCTCTATTCATCTTTTGGTTAGAGATGGTTATCATTTATCCTTAAAAGGGATTGTTGTAATATTATTATGAATAATGTTACAATAATATATAAATAATAAAAAAATGATATTTAATATTTATATAGCTAGTTAAGTATAATGTACATATTTAATAAACATCCAAATTAGATTATGTCATGGATGTCTACATTTGACATTACAGGCTTAGTCATCTTGATAGGAATAGGATAAACAAGTTAGCTTGAGTGGAAAAACTTGACATCAATGGTTGTGAATCGTTGATAACCTTTGAGTCTTGTCTTCTTGGGAAGATGACAAAGTCACCTTTTACTAGAAAAGGTGAAGAAGCCGATAAAGTTCTAAGTCTCATATATAGTGATGTATGTGGACCTATGAACTTAAGTGTCAAAGAAAGATATTAATATTTGGTTACAGTTAACCTATCTGGGTATAGATGCATCTGGCTTGAATTATTTAAAATATTCAAATGATTCAATAATAAAATCAAAAAATAAACTACAAATAGTATTGGAACTCTTTGATCAAATCAAAAAAGCAAATACTTATCCAGTAAGTTTATGACATATCTAGGAGAGAATTGGATTCTCCCTTAGTGGATTTTTTTTTAGAACATAGTGTATCTAAAAGAAAAAATTAAACTTTATTAGACACGGTTCAATCCATGATAGGGTTCACTTGTCTTCTTATTTTAGGGTTATGTTCTTGTGACTACTAGTTTTACTCTGAAAATATACTGAGTAAATCTATTATAAATCTACATATAGGATATGGATTGGGTGCAAACCTAGACTCTCTCTCCTACGAATTTGGAGTTGATTGGCCTATGTCAAAAGTTTGCACATAGATAAACTTGGATCTTGGTCCAATAGACTTTTAAGGATTATTAATTCTACTATGCTGAAGAACATAAGATGTTCATCAACAGTAGGACATTTCTTTTGGAAAGAAATTCCTTAGAGAAGAAATTGATGCCTATTAAGTTGAACTTGGAAAAGTTTGACTGGGAGAAAAGAATCGACATAATCTAGTAAACCTACAGAACTGAACATAATCTAGTAAACCTATAGAACTAAATTTGATTAGATCAAATCCAAAATCCATTAAAGTGGCATCTTTAAGGAGATCCGATAGAGTACCATGTTAGTCGAATAGATACTTCAGTATCTAGGTCTAGGACGGCGATCCTATTGAGCTCGATGAGAACAACAGGATCCGATCACCTATAGGGATGCAATGCAGTGGTCTGACTCTGAGAAGTGGCTTAGATCCACATAATCCTAATTGAAGTCCATGAAAATCAATAGTATGTGGACACTAGATGATTCACCTAAAGAGATAAAAATTATTAGATGTGAGTGGATTTTCAAAAAGATCAGAGTACCATAGATAGGAAGATAAAGACCTATAAAGCCCGTTTGGCTATTATCTCAGTTTTGAAACATAAGTTTTGAATGTATGTCTTTGTTATGAACAAAGACATCCTATATTTATAAGTGTGCAAAATATTCTTTAGTGTTGTTCCTTATATTGTTTATGGATGAAGTTCTCTTAATCGAGAATGGCATTCCAGCATTGTAAGGAATAAAAGTTTGGCTGTCATCTAATTTCTTCATGTTCAAAATTAGATATGGTATACTCACTAATGTAGTGAGTAGATACCAATCTGATCTAAGGACCACTAGAAGATTGGATAGACAATCCTTAAGTATTTAGAAATTACTAAGATCCAATGACTCAAATATGGAGATACTGACTTAAAACTTATGGATATTTTGATTTTAGTTTTTAGTCGGATCAAGATGACAATAAGAGAGTATCGGATCAAACCCTAATTATAGGAGCAATCTACTGAAAAGGTTCTAAGCAGGATATTATAGCCTATTCAGTTAGTGATGTAAAGTACATCATGGCATATGATGCTTCCATGTAGGTTATGTGATGGCATAAGTTCATTAGCAAGTTGGGAGTGGCACCCTCCATCGATGGTCCAGTCATAATATAGCACTAGAACCATAGCTCAAGCTAAAGAATAAAAAATGCACCATAGGATCAACAAACTCTACATCACTTTCACCTTAGATATTTAGATCAGGGTGATGTCGATTTTTGGAAGATCGATGAAAAAAAGAACTTGACCGACCCATTCGCTAAGGCCTCAGAACTAAGGAGTTGTACGAATTCAAGTGGAAGATAGGATATTTGATATTATTCTGATTGGCTTTAGTCCAAGTGAGAGTTATTGGAAAATATGTTCTAAAGCCAATCATCTAAGTGGTAGATGATTGAAATTAGTATATGAATTATCTAATAATAATAGTTATTTGGCCAGTTCATCATAAAAATTTTATTTTTCTTAAATGAACTCCTAAATTATGATGAAGTCCTTAAAACCATGATCAATCGATAAAAGAGGATTTATCGGATGGTTCTTAAACTATTTATGATCAAATGATGAGTTATTAATAAGGATGATAACTTATCGAGTGTAGGTCGTTGTATGCCATATACTTTGGTTATCCTCATAACCAAGTGGTGTGGAGATATTGGTATGACATCCAGATGAGATGTAGGAGTATATCTGCACTGAACATGACCAATGTAGCACTCTACTATCAAGAGTAGCTAGTTAAGGCCAATGGGTATAATTATCCCTCCAACTTGAGATCACCATGGTAACTTACAAGCAACTCACTATACTTTGATGCCCGACTGTCTGTATTTTAAATATAGATTTTGAAGATTTTTGGATATAGTCAAGTACTTATGAAGTCGGTGTGTGAGTCAAGATAGGATTGACCACTCCTAATTAGCTTCAAGAAGAGAATGACTCGTTGTGTTTCAATTTAGCAATACCTAGGCTTGGGTAATCCTCATGAGGAGTCATGAAATTTGCAAAATTTTGAGATATAATAGAGATGACTTGTATGAGTGTTGACAACATACTCAAAGTCATCTTGAGCATTATTGGTTATAGGGATGAATTTTAAGATAACCATGAGCCAAGGTTCTAAGAATGTTGCTTTGCATATATTCGACCTATCCGAACGTTGAAAACCATTGCTAGATGATTACTTCGACTGATATAGGAATTGATTTTTGTACTATCAACATAGGTTCGAACCTATAGGGTCACACACATTAGAGATTATAATCTAATCAGATGGTTAATCGATAATTGAGAATCATTCTAAGGTCAAACTATTAATATGATTGATGTTTGACCTAATGCAAGTGCTGCAGGAGGATCGATTAGCAATTAGATTGCTAATTGGATTAATCTGATTGAACAATCAAGCTGAGATCAAGTCTAATTAAATTATATTCAATTAAAATTAATTTATACTTAATTAGATTAAGTTTAATTGATTTATTGGATAAGCCAATTGCAAGAGAAAAATAATTTCTAGTTGGACTAGGATTTAAGTGCAACTAATTTCTAATTAAGTTAGGATTTAAATCAAAATTAAATATAATTTAAATCTAACTTAATTGAATTTCTAGTTGGACTAGGAACACCCATAATTAGGCTTGCACTAATCATATTTTAATTGGATTAAAAATTAGTTTGACCTAGTCAATACATAAGAATCCTAGTTAGACTAGGATTCCTTGTTTCCTTGCAAAAATATTCTCCATGCCCACTAATTTTATTTCTAGATTTTTTCAATGATTCCCATGCCTAATATTGATTTTCCATGCCCCATATCCTAGTTAATTTGGACACAAGTTTGAATTGGTCATAATTGGAAAGTGTTTTTGCATAGGATTCTATTTGATAGAGTCCTAGTTATCCAAAACACCTCCTCTCTCTATGGAAATTTCTCCATGCCTCCCTTTGTTATGTGCACCACTAATTTCCAGATTTTTGTGCATGCCCTTGATGTTTCTCATGCCAAGAAATCTGGGAGGGGGGCCTCCAAGAGTTGGACGCCCTAAGGACTCTATCATATAAAGCCCAAATCTACTAAAACTCTTCCCTAGTTTGACCTAGTCTTACATTGGTTTGGGGATGCCTCCTTCTATTATTTTTTAGCATCAAAAATTTTGTGATAACCACCATAAAACCAGAAGGAAAAGGAGAGTAGGCATGGAGGTTTGTGGTGCATACTTTCTTGGAGAAAAAGGTTTCATTAGGACAAGAAAAGTTCATGTCCTGTTGAATACAAAGGTAAGAGAATATTATTTTCTCTTGTAATTTTATTTCATGTTATTTTCTTCATATTTTTATATGATTTATATGTGATAAAAATCTAAGAGAGAGAGAGAGGAAGAGGGCATGGGGATCTATGCTTCAAGGTGTTGGAGCATGGTGATCATCTTTGGACATGATCTGATCATGTCCTGATGAGAGAAGAAAAAGAGAAGAAGGTCTTCCTTTAAGGATTCTTTGAGAACCCTTCTTCTCCATTTATTGTAAGATTTTTTTATGAGAAAAATCAGAGTGTAAGATCTGGAAACATGAAAAAATTCTAGGGGAGAAGGTCTCCCCTTATCGTAGCATAAAGATGTTTTCAGGACATCAATCACTGATGTCCTGAAAGAGAGGATTTATCTTCTCTTAGAACCTTTTCTAATATATTTTATTTTTGATTTTTAGAAGATCTAAAGGTTGGATTTTTCTCTTATTTCTTCTCTTATTCTTCATCTCTTGGAGTGTCCATGAGATCTAAAGAATAAATTTTAAATTAACCATCAGGAGGGATTCATGAGAAGCTAGCACGAACCTCTAATTTTGTTGCAGCCTCATGTGAATCAGAGGCTGGATGCATGTGCGAATCCAAAGACAACAATGAAAATCAACCACAAAGTTCTTGATCCATGCGAAAATAAGAGGTTTGATCTCTTCTCTCACCTAGATGCGATATAGGGTTTAGATCTAGAATCATTCTACATCTAGGATATTAATTTGATCAATATGAAAGCTTTTTATTTTTAGATTTAAGAATGCATTATGACATATTATAGATCCTAGATGTAGGGTTTAGTAATTAGATTACATGCATTCATAAATTAAATGATTTAATTTACAACTTTTGCTGCATTATATTTCAAAAAGGTTTTAAAATTCATGCATGAAATCATGCATATTTCCCATTATTAACTGCTTATAGCGGAGGAATTCAACTACCTTTATTATTCAAGCTCATCGGGGTGAGGTTTGTAATGCCTTGTAGGTTATGCATGTTGGAAAATCTATCCTAAAGCCAATCATCTAAGTGGTAGATGATTGAAATTAGTATATGAATTATCTAATAATAATAGTTATTTGGTTGGTTCATCATCAAAGTTCTATCTTTCTTAAATGAACTCCTAAATTATGATGAAGTTCTTAGAATCAAAAATAATCAATAAAAAAAGATTTATTGGATGGTTCTTAAACTGTTCACGATCAAATGATAAGTTATTAACAAGGATGATAACTTATCAAGTGTAGGTCGTTGTAAGCCATATGCATTAATTATCCTCATAATCAAGTGGTGTGGAGACACTAGTATGGCATCTAGGTGAGATATAGGAGTACATCTGCACTAAATGTGATCAATATTGCACTCTACTATCAAGTGTAGCTAGCTAAGGCTAATGGGCATAAGTATCCCTCTGACCTAAGATCACCATGATGACTTGCAAGCAACTCACTGTACTTTGGTGCTGGACTGCCTCTATTTCTAATATAGGTTCGAAAGATTTTTAGGTATAGTTAAGTACTTATGAAGTCAGTATGTGAGTCAAGATGGGATTGACCACTTTTGATTAACTTCAAGAAGAGAGTGACTCATTGTGTTTCAATTTAGCAAAATCTAGACCTGGGTAATCCTCGTGAGGAGTCACGGGATTTGCAAAATTTTGAGACACAATAAAGATGACTTATATGAGTATTGACAATATACTTGAAGTCATCTTGAGCATTATTAGTCAAAGGGATGAATTATATGGTAACCATGGGCCAAAATTCTATGAATGTTGCTTTGCATGCATTCGATCGATCCAAACGTCAAAAACCATTGCTAGATGGTTACTTTGATTGATACAGAAATTAGTTTTTATGCTACCAATTTAGGTTCAAACCTATGAGATCATACACATAAGATGTTGTAACCTGATCAAATGGTTAGTCGATGATTGAGAGTCATTCTTAGGTCAAACTATCGATATGATTGATGTTTGACCTAATGCAAGTATTGTAGGAAAATCGATTAGCAATTAGTTTGATAATTAGCTCAATTTGATTGAGCAATTGGGCTGAGATCAAGTCTAATTGAATTAGTTTCAATTAGAATTAGTTTGGACTTAATTGGATTAAGTTTAATTGATTTATTGGATAAGCCAATTGTAAGGAAGAACAAGTTCCTGTTTGACTAGGACTTGAGTCCAACTAATTTCTAATTTGATTAGAAATTAAATTAGATTTAAATATGATTTAAATTTAATTTAATTATACTTCTAATTAGATTAGAATTATCTATTAATTAGGTTGACTCAAATCTAATTAAATGAGATTTATATTGGGTTTAAGATGGCTTTGACCTAGTCAAAATAGGAGTCCTAGTTAGACTAGGACTCCTCCTTTCCTTGGGCCAAAAATTTCCACACCCACACTTTATTTCTAGAAGTTAATGTGACTTATTTTCATGCCTAAGAGTCCTCTCCATGCCCCTTAGCCTGATGTTTTTGATTTGATTCTGAATTGGTCAAAACATGGAAATTGATTTTGTTTTAAACTCTACTAGATAGAGTCCATGGAATCAAAACCAGCTCCTCCCTCTTATGCGCCTACTTCTCCATGCAAATTCATTTTTTCTGGCCACATTTTCTCCCAACTATGCATGGAATAAAGTGTTCTCACATCCAAAAAAATTGTGGGGGCGTCCAACATACTTCTTAGTTGTTTCCTTTTTTTGACTAGGTTTTGACCTAGTCAAAGTTAAATAAGGACGATGCCACTTTTGTGGGATTTATGGCATGATTTTTCCATGGTATTCCATGGAAAAATAGAAGAGAAAATAGGAAGAAAGCATGGTGGTTTGGGGTTCCCATCTTCTTGGAGGAGAAGCTTTAATTTGGACATAATTGTTGATGTCTTGATAAAGACAAGGTAAGGGAGAAGATTATCTTCTCTTATGATTTTGTTTCGAAGTCTTTCTCCTTTATTTTTGATCTAATTTTTTTATGATAAAAATTTGAGAGAAAGAGAGAGAGGGTGTGGAGGATGAGTGCTCCGAGGAGTTGGAGCACAGAGGTTTATTTTGGACATGGACATGATTTGATCATGTCCTAATGAAAGAAGAAGAAGAGAGGTCTTTCTCTTAGGGTTTCTTTAAGAACTCTTCTTCTCCATATTTTTGTGAGTTTTTTCTATGAGAAAAATCAAAGAGTGTAATATCTGAAAACATAAGAAAGGTCTAGGGGAGAAGGTCTCCCCTTGTCCTAGCATAAAGATGTTTTCAAGACATCAATCGTTGATGTCCTAAAAGAGAAGGTTTATCCTCTCTTAGGACCTTTTTCTAATATATTTTATTTTTGATTTTTAGGAGATTCAAAGATTGGATTTATTTCTTATTCCTTCTCTTATTCTTCATCTCTTGGAGTGTCTAAGAGATCTGAAGAATAAATATTAGATTAACTATCTAGAGGGATCCAGTAGAAGCTAGCACTTCGAATGAATTTTCGTTTGATGAACCTCTGATTTTATTGTAGCCTCGTGTGGATCACCTGTAGAGGCCAGACGCATGTGCGGCTCTAAAAGCAGTAATAAAAATCAACTATGAAGTTCTCAACCCATGCGAAGGTAAGAGATTTGATCTGTTCTCTCACCTAGATACAATCAAGGGTTTAGATCTAGAACTATTCTAGATCTAGGATATTGATTTGATCAATATCAAAGTATTTATTTTTAGATTTAAGAATGCATTATGACATGTTATAGGTCCTAGTTGTAAGGTTTAGTAATTTGATTACATATTTTCATAGATTAAATAGTTTAATCTATATCTTCGGCTACGTTATATTTTAAAAAAGTTTTGAAATTCATACATGAAATCCTACATATTTCACAATGGTGGTATCAAAGCATCTAGATTCTTTTATAATATGATCATGTTTAGATTAAAATAAATTTAAAAATTAAAAATAATGATCGGATGGATTGTAAATTATTCTATTATAAGATTTATCCCTTACAGTGGAGAGATTGTCCTAGTATGTTGCGATGTAGAAAATTGATCATAAAATCTTTAGATTAAATTTAATATTTTTTATGATGTGTTTGAAGAGTTTAATCTAAATTTTATCATGAATTAGTATTTAGATTAGTATAAATAATTTCATGATTTTTATGTAGAGTACATAATTTTAGATTAAACCTGAATAGGACCTTAAAAAGGGTTTTGTTCGTCGGTTGAGCTGGCTCTCTCATAAATCGAGCTGGCTCAACCAGCATGCCAGCCATGATACGATTTCTAGATGATGCTCTAGTTGGCTCGGATTTATTTCAAGCCAGCTCGGATGGGATCCAAGCCTACTCGATGGGAATGATGGCCTTCCAGCCTTCTGCTCGAGCCGACTATCTCAAAATTGAGCAGGCTTGGCTTCTACTTAGGTAAGCTCGGATGGGATCCAAGCCAGCCCAACTAAGAAGTTGGCTGAATGTCATAATTGGCTCATATTATGTGATCAAACCTACATCTAGTGCTTGTTTATGAAATAAGCCGATCAATTTTTGAAAGAAGTCGACCTATTTAATGAAATGATGCTAGGGTATAAAGAACCTTTCAAAATTTGAAAAATATTTTTGAAATGCCGAACCCCAACCCTCAGTCTTGAACTTAATTGAGAATTAAGTGATTGTTTAGGATCTAGATTTGTAATTTAAAAATCCTAAGATAATTTCATAAAACATGGGTTAAATGATAATGGGTTAGCTTTGATCAGGTCATTAACTAGGTTAGACCTAGGATTAGATTAAATATGGATTAAGTTAAGAAATTAATATTATTAATTAGGATTAGGTCATTTCTTTAGATCAATTCAATAGTTGTAGTTGATCAAAGTTCATATATCTAACAAATGGACATTAATCGTGGCTCAATGGCTGAGCTCGAGTCTTTAGGAAGACCAAATCAAAACTAATAAATTGATTAGTGTCTAAGGTAAGTCTGGCATTTCTAGATTGATGATTTTTAATTGACAGCCCGCATACCTGATCATTTCTAATGGTGTCTAAGGCAAGCCTTGGTAGACCCTCTTACCAATCTTACTTATCTGGCCAATATGGTTAATCAGGTCTTGATTATGTTGCTCATTGATTTGTGCTAACCCATGTCACATAGGAAATCAATAAGACTGATTTCATTCAGTGAGACTGATCTAGGTGCCTATGGACTAAAATTGATCCTTGTCCTTGTTGATGACCTGAGAAGTTAGTGGGAGGACTTGACTTGATGAAGTCAGTGGAAGCAAATTGGTCCATATCTTTTCTATTCTTAAATCACTAATAATTTAAATTTTTTAAAATTATTAGATCCTTAAAATGATAAAATTATGAAGATAATCGAGTCATAGCCTTCCATTAAGTTGGATGATAATGAGTCCATTAACTTAATAATCATTGGAGACCCAAAAGCCTGGTACTTATTGACTAATGAAATTATCATTCATAATATGATAACTTGAAAGTGTCTCTCTAATGGTGGTTAGGTTGGCCAACCAAAGTTAGGCTTAATCATTCATTGGCTAGATAAACCAAGTATGGTCATTTTAATGGTTGGACCTAACTGGATCCTTACAGTGGAGGCCAAAGCCTACTGATTAGATTTTTGGGGTAAAATTAAATTATTAAAAGTTGTTTGGAGAAATAATTGGTTAATGAACCTACCCGTAGATGCACATGGATTGACCGACCAAAGTTAAGCTTGTGTGTAGTCTATGTGGATTCTAGTACCTACTAGAAAATTAAAGTAATTTCCTAAATTGGAGGTAGAGACTACCAATTCAAATAAAATAGTGGGAGAATCATAAAACTAAAGTCTAAGTCTTTAGACTTAAAATAATTCATATACTAGGTCATTATTCTCTTTTCTCAAAATAAGGCTATATCCTAATTGCTCCTATCACTGTTAGACAATGATGACTTATAGGATCCAACTTCGATAATTAGTAACAAAAGGTGAATTTGGTTCAGCAGTATGAATGGGTTCATACTGGGGCTTCTTAGCCTAATCAAAATAATTAGTCTAATATTGACCCAAATCAGGCATGGTGCTTCTACTGTTAGAAGCAGGGTCATAAAAAGAAGAATTATCTTGCTTCTCTTGACCATAACAGGCTGAACAAGAGAAAGAAGCAAGAGTTGCTCATCAAAGATGTTATATGATAATACCTTAAAATTTTTCTATATGTAATTCTACTACCTGGGTATTAGATATCGATGGTTTTATGCAATTTATTGCAAGGACTTTAGGTAAGTAGAATGTTTGAAAATGGTGAGAAATATCTGAACGTTGGGGATGGAAGTCCTATTCTAATCCTAACTTTAGGAATTGTCAAGCTTATTTTCAAAGCATATCATTTTAAGTGATTATTGCTATTGTCCTTCATTTATAATAAATGCAATCTCTATTGGCTTTTTGATCAAAGATGATTATCATTTATCAATAAAGAAGATTGTTATGATATTATTATGAATAATGTTATAATAATATATAGATAATAAAGAAATAACATTTAACATTTACACAGCCTATTAAGTGTAATGTACACACCCAAGTTGGATTATATCATGGATGTCTATCTTTGGCATTATAGGCTTAGTCATCTTGAAAAGAACAGGATAAATGGGTTAGCTTGAGAAGAAAACCTCAACATCAATAATTGTGAATTATTGATAGCCTATAAATTTTATCTTCTTGGGAAGATGACAAAGTCACATTTTACTGAAAATGGTGAAAAAGTCGATAAAGTTCTAAGTCTCATATATAGTGATGTATGTCGACCTATAAACTTAAGTGCCAAAGGAAGATATTAATATTTCATTACAGACGACCTATCTAGTCATGGATGCATCTAGCCTGAATCATTTGAAATGTTCAAACGATTCAATAATGAAATAGAAAAATAGACTAGAAAAGATATTAAAACTCTTCGATCAGATCGAGGAGGCGAATACTTATCCAGTAAGTTTGCGATATATCAAAAAAAATAAGATTCACTCTCACTAGATTTTTTTTCAAAATATAGTATATTTGAAAGGTGAAATCAAACTTTGTTGGATATGATTCAATCCATGATAGGGTTCACTAGTCTGCCTATTTCAGGGTTGTGCTCTTATAACTATTTGTTTTACTCTAAATATTTACACCGAGTAAATCTGTTATAAAGACTACATATGGGATATGGATCGAGCGTAGACCTAGACTCTCTCACCTTCAAATTTAGGATTGATTGGTCTATGTCATAGGCTTGCACATAGATAAACTTGGATCTTGATCTAATAGGTGTTTAAGGACTATTAATTCTATCATGCTGAAGAACATAAGATGTTCATCAATAGTAGGGCTTTTCTTTTGGAAAGAAGTTTCTTAGAGATGGAACTAATGCCTATCAAGTTGAATTTAGAGAAGTTTGACTGGTAGAAAATGAACTGACACAATCTAGTAAACCTATAGAATCGAATTTGATCAGATCAAACCTGGAGCCCATTAAAATAGCACCTTTAAGAAGATCCGATAGAGTACCGCATTAGCCAAACAGATACTTCAGTATCTAGGTCCGAAATGGTGATCCTATTAAGCTCGATGAGAACAACAAGGATCCAATCATCTATAAGGATGCAATGTAGTCGTCAGACTCTGAGAAGTGGCTTGGAGTCACATAATCCAAATTGAAGTCCATGGAAATCAATAGCATATGGACACTAGTTGATTCACTTGAAGGAATAAAACTCATTGGGTGTGAATTTTCAAAAGGATCAGAGTAGCACAGATGGGATGGTAAAGACCTATAAAGCTCATTTGGCTATAATCTCAATTTTGGAACGTATGTTTTGAACGTATGTCTTTGTTATGAACAAAGACAAACCCTACATTTGTTGTTGGGCAAAATGTTCTATAGTGTTATTCCCTATGTTGTCTGTGGAAGAAATTTTCTTAATCAAAAATGGCATTCCAGCATTGCAAGGAATAAAAATTTGGCTGTCATATAATTTCTACATCTTCAAAATCAGATATAGTATACTCACTAATGGTAATGAGGAGATACCAGTCTAAACTAAGTAAGAACCACTAGGAGATTGTATAGTTAATCCTTAAGTATTTGGAAAATACTAGGATCCAATGACTCAAATATGGAGATACTGACTTAAAACTTATGCATGTTTTGATTCTAGTTTTTAATCAGATCAAGATGACAGCAAGAGAGTGTTGGATAATATCTTAATTATAGGAGCAATCTACTAGAAAGATTTCAAGTAGGATACTATAGTCTATTCTATCAATGATGTAGAGTACATCATGACATATGATGCTGCCATGTAAGCTGTGTAGTAGCTAAGGTTCATTAGTAGGTTGGGAGTGGCACACTCCATCGATGGTTCAATCCTATCATAGCACTGGAACCATAGCTTAGGCTAAAGAACCAAAGGACCAGCATATTCTACATCACTTTCACCTTAGATATTTAGATCTGGATGACATCGATCTTTAGAACATCGATGGAAAAAGAAGAACTTGATAGACCCATTTGCTAAAGCCTCGAAATTGAGAAGTTCTATGAACTCAAGTAGAAAATAGGATATTTGATACATTTTGATTGGCTTTAGTCTTAGTGAGAGTTGTTGAAAAATATATTCTAAAGCTAATCATTTAAGTGGTAGATGATTGAAATTAGTATATGAATATCTAATAATAATAGTTATTTGGCTGGTTTATTGTAGAAGTTCTATCTTCCTTAAATGAACTCCTAAATTATGATGAAGTGCTTAGAACCACAAATAATCGATAAAGAAAAATTTATCGGATGGTTCTTAAACTATTCACGATCAAATGATAAGTTATTTATAAGGACGATAACTTATCAAGTGTAGATCGATGTATGCCATATGCATTGATTGTTCTCATAACCAAGTAGTATGGAGACACTGGTATGACATCCAGGTGAGATGTAGGAGTACATCTGCACAGAATGTGATCAATATAGTACTCTACTAACAAGAGTAGCTAGCTAAGACCAATGGGTATAAGTGTTCCTCCGATCTAAGATCACCACGGTGACTTGCAAGCAACTCACTGTACTTTAGTGTCGGACTGCCTCTATTTCTAATATAAATTCGAAAGGTTCTGGGTATAGTCAAGTACTTGTGAAGTTGATGTGTGAGTCAAGATGGGATTAACCACTCCTAATTAACTTTAAGAAGAGAATGACTCGTTGTATTTCAATTTAGCAAAACCTAGGCCTGGGTAATCCTCGTGAGGAGTCATGGGATTTGCAAAATTTTGAGACACAATAGAAATGACTTGCATGAGTGTTAATAGCATACTAGAATGCTTCTTGAGTATTATTGATCAAAGAGATGAATTATATGATAATCATGGGCTAGGATTCTGAGAATGTTGAATTGCATACATTTGACCTATCCAGAGAATCATTGCTAGATGGTTACTTTGATTGGTATAGAAATGGGTTCCTATGCTACTGGTTTAGGTTTGAACTTATGGAGTTACACACATAAGAGGTTGTAATCTGATCAAATGGTTAATCGATGATTGAGAATCATTTTTAGGTCAAACTATCAATATGATTGATGTTTGACCTAATGCAAGTGTTGCAGGAGGATCAATTAGCAATTGGATTGCTAATTAGCTCAATTTGATTGAACAATCAAGCTGAGATCAAGTCTAATTAAATTAGATTCAAATAGAATTAGTTTGGATATAATTGGATTAAGTTTAATTGATTTATTGGATAAGCCAATTGCAAGGGAAAACAAGTTCCTGTTTGACTAGGACTTGAGTTCAACTAATTTCTAATTTGATTAGAAATTAAATTAGATTTAAAAATAATTTAAATTTAATTTAATTAAGCTTCTAATTAAATTAAGATTGTCTATTAATTAGGTTGACTTAAATTTAATTTAAATGAGATTTAAATTAGGTTTAAGATGCCTTTGACCTAGTCAAAATAGGAGAGTCCTAGTTAGACTAAGTCTTCTCCTTTCCTTGCGCCAAAAATTTCCACGCCCACACTTTATTTCCAGAAGTTAACATGACTTATTTTCATGCCTAAGAGTCCTCTCCACATCCCTTAATCTGATGTTCTTGATTTGATTTTGAATTGGTCAAAACATAGAAATTGGTTTTGGTTTAAACTCTACTAGATAAAGTCCATGGAATCAAAACCACCTCCTCCCTCTTATGCCCCTACTTCTCCATCCAAATTCATTTTGTCCACCCCCCTTTTCTCACAAGTGTTCATGGAATAAAGGGTTCTCACATCCAAAAAAATTGGGGAGTCATCCAAGAGTTGGACGCCCCCATACTCCTTAGTTGTTTCCTTTTTTTGACGAGGTTTAGACCTAGTCAAAGTTAAATAAGGAGGATGCCACTTTTATGGGATTTATGGCATGATATTTCCCTAGTATTTCATAGAAAAATAGAATAGAAAATAGGGAGAAAGAGTGGTGGTCTGGAGCACCTATCTTCTTGGAGGAGAAGCTTTAATTTGGACATAATTGTTGATGTCTTGATGAAGACAAGGTAAGAGAGAAGATTGTCTTCTCTTGCAATTTTGTTTCAAAGTCTTTCTCCTTTATTTTTGATCTGATTTTTTTGTGACAAAAATTTGAGAGAAAGAGAGAGAAGGTGTGGAGGATGAGTGCTTCAAGCGGTTGGAGCATGGAGGTTTATTTTGGACATGATCTGATCATGTCCTAATGAGAGAAGAAGAAAAGATGAAGGTCTTCTCTTAGGGTTTCTTTGAGAACCCTTCTTCTCCCTATTTTTGTGAGTTTTTTCTATGAGCAAAATTAGAGTGTGTAATACCTGGAGACATGAGAAAAGTTTAGGGAAGAAAGTCTCTCCATATCCTAGCATAAAGATATTTTCAAGACATCAATCGTTGATATCCTAAAAGAGAAGATTTATCTTCTCTTAGGACCTTTTTCTAATGTACTTTATTTTTGATTTTTGGGAGATCCAAAGATTGGATTTCTTCCTTATTTCTATTTTTATTCTTCATCTCTTAGAGTGCCCAAGAGATTTGAAGAATAAATTTTAGATTAACCATCCGGAGAGATCCATGAGAAGCTAGCACTTTGAGCGGGTCTTCGTTCGACAAACTTCTGATTTTATTGCAGTCTTGTGTGGATCACCTATAGAGGCCGAACACATGTATGGCTCCAAAGATAATAATGAAAATCTACCATGGAGTTCTTGACCCATGTGAAGGTAAGAGATTTGATCTCTTCTCTAACCTAGATACGATTTAGGATTTAGATCTAAAACTATTCTAGATCTAGGATATTGATTTGATCAATACCAAAGTATTTATTTTTAGATTTAAGAATGCATTATGATATGTTATAGGTCCTAGTTGTAGGGTTTAGTAATTTAATTATATGCTTCTATAAATTTAATAGTTTAATATATAACTTTCACTGCATTATATTTCAAAAAAGTTTTGAAATTCATGCATGAAATCCTGCATATTTCACAACAATGTTGTAATACTAGCTGAAGTTCAGTCATGGTAGCCCCCACCGGATGGGGTCACTCTGAGACTAGACATCTTGTTGAACTTTGGCAGGAATGGGTTTATCCCCAACAGTACTTTCCTACTCTCGAGTTCGAATTTTGAAAGAAGGGAGTATAAGAAATGTGACTGTCGAAGTTCTTTTTTGACTTTCCGCATTTGTGGAATAGAAAGTTTTGGCATTATCTGCACTAGCGTCGAAGCTTCTTCAATATGAGGTGATCCAAAAAGATTGATTTTTGAAACTCCCACCAAAGTTGTACCTAAGGTACGATGAAATTAAGGTTCTATCAGCCACCTGCCCTCCATCATGATGAGTGGGACACGCATCAAATGGAGATCAGGTGGAGCGGACCTGCGATCATAACTGCCTCAAGCTCCTCTCAAATATTTAAGCTCCTCTTCTTCCTCCAAGACTTCATTTCATCTGAGTCTTCTTCTTCTTTGCTTGGTTTCCACCCTTTTCCCATTCGAGAGCTCCAATTTCTTTTTGTTGTTTCCTCCAATTACAAGCACTTTTCTGTCTGATTTCCATTGTGCCGGTCATCTCCTTGCTCTTCACAATCGATCTAGGTTAGTTTCAAAACCTTCTTCCAATTATTTCGATGTTTTTTGCTTCTTGGTCTTTTAGTTTCTTCAAGAAGATATCATCTCTTATTTTTCTTGATTTTTGGGTGCTTTTTCTAAATTTAGTTTGATCCGCATGTCTACTAAGAAATCTTGGTCAACTTATTTGGGGAGTCCAACCCATCTGAGCCTGATGGATCCAATCCATAAGGAAACTAAGGCCATAGAAGCATCTCATCCCCCTTTCACCCTTGACACTATCTCTTGTGCACTTTATTTTGTAGACTTTTTTTTGATATGGATTCAGTATGGGATACCCCTGGAATATGAGCTTGAACTCCCCGGACTAAGTGGCCAAGCTTGCTCTCCACCCTCGAATCATTTTTTCATGTATACTGAGACTCTCAGTGCTGGACTTCGACTTCCAATCTCTTCTTTCGTTGTAGCTTTTTTTAGGTTCTTGAATATTTCCTTCACCTCCATAGTGTCGAACTCGTTTAGGTTCACCATAAAATTTCTTTCTATATGCATCATGGCTGAGGTCCAACTTACTTTTTTTCTATTTTATAATTATTTTACTTTCAAATATCATCCCACTGACAAAGGTTGGTGGTACCTGTCCCCTCAGTTTGGCAAGAAGGGTTTACTTAAGGGTGCCCCTTCTTCCATTCACAACTAAAAGAAAAAGTTCTTTTATATTTCCTTCCATCCTTAGATTTAGAACTTCTTCCATGGGGACATCTGAGGGATTCAGTCCGTCAAGCTCCAAGACTAGATAGAGGATCAAGAATTGGTTAGCAAGATTAGGAATTAGTGGGCTCCTGCTCTATCTGAGGTAATAAAGGACTAGATCTTGTTTAACTTCGATTTAAGCAGTCTCAACCCAACAGGTATATTCATGAATTTCATGAGTTTCTTTCTCATCATTCTTTCTAATTATGAATTTTTTTTATTATAAAATTGGATGCAGACCACCTTCAATATCTTTCCAGAGGACTCCAAGCCCACAAAAGGAAGGGCGCCATGATCGGTGAGCCTTCCAAAAGAGCGAAGGTCGACGTCTCAAGCTCTGCTACTCCCACTGATGCTGTAGCTGATGCTCCTACCACTACCATTGCCACCAAGGTTGCAGCACCTCCGACCTTCATGAACTCTTCGGTCGAAGTCCAAACTTCTAAGCCCCCCATGGAGAGGGAGGAGGAGGTAGAAAAGAAGAAGAAGATGATGAAGGAGAAGTCAGCCATCACAAAGGTCCAATGCAAGACCAGCTTCAGGAGGTCCAATGGTTCTAACGAGGTTTCGGAGGAGAACCCTTTCAATAATCGAGGAATTATCAAGAAGTTAATCGATGGGTGCACTCGATCCGAGGTTGTGGATAGAATCATTGATGCCAACTTCGAGCAATGCATCTAAGATTCTCTTAGGTCCTTCCTCGAGGTGAATCAATTCATCTCTCTTTTTTTTCGTTCTTTTGTTGGTTCATCCATGTGCTTCTTTATTAGTATAATTTACGTGGTCTTTTTTACAGATGGGGCACCAACTGATAGCCAATATTAAGGCGATGAACCATCTGAGGTTAGAAGTGGTAAGGGTTTGGGAAGATCATCAAGCCAAAGTCAGCCACCTTCTTGAAGAAAAAGCTAAGGTCGAGCATCTCCTTAAGAAGACAACGGTCGAGGTCAAGGATCCTTAACAAAAAGTCCAAGCTGTCGAACAGACTTCGACAAAAATGGAGGCAGAGTTGAATTCAGAGATTGGAAAGAGGAGAAAAATTGAGGCTGAAATGGCAGAGGAGCGACGGACCTTGGAGCAGATTTCGGAGGCCATGATCCAGGTGGTAGAGGAGTTCAAAGCCTCCTCAGAGATGAAGAGCATAAAGATGGAGTTTGCCCAACTGTCCTTCATCATGGGATACGAGCTTTGCCAAAAGAACGTAACAGACAGATTCTCCGAGCTTGACCTCAGCTTCTTGGATGAAGGAGCTTCCAATGACGAGGTGGGGCCTTCTTCCCCAACTGCTGAGCTTCCATCAGTTGATTCTTCTTTCGCTGCTACTCCTGTCATATCTACTCCCTCCACCATTGAAGAGCCTACACCAATCGAAGCCACGCCGAACTCCTCTACCATTCCTCTAGAGTTCTCGGACCTCTTTTTGTTGTATCTTCTTTTTCATTTTTCCTTCTTGTACTCAAAAATTTTAAATTAATGAAAATATTTTTTTTTTATGTTTGTGCTGTGGTGTGCTTGTTTTTTAGAATCCTCCTAGTGAAGATAATCATGATTCACCTCCTCCTACCGATGCCATACTGTTATCCCAAGGCCTTCCTCTGAGATCTATCATTAAGGACCTAAAGAGAGAGGTTCACCAAACAAAGAAGAAATTGAAGAAAACAAAAGATGAGCTTCAAAAGTTAAAGAAGCACTATTCGAAAGCTACAGTTGAAGTCACCCGCCTTTGACAAGTCCATAAAAAGGATGCCATGGACTTTGTCAATAAGAACGCCATATGAGAGAGGAATTAGAACTAGTGAAGAAGCTCGGCAGCAACAAGGCATGAACCCTAACAACAAAGGTGAGATCTCTAGAAGTCGAGCTGAAGGCCGCACAAGAAAGAATTCGGGTACTTGAAGAAAGTTTAGCATGGTCCTCCAATTGGAAAGAATATAGCTAGGATTGGATGAAGAAGTTCTCCAAACTGTAAAGCTAATTACAGGTAGCTGATAACTCTCATAATGAATATAGACACGATTGGTGTGGCCAAATTGCCAATCTCAAAGGAAAGCTTCAATGGGTTGATGATGAGATCGCTCGACTTTGGTGATAATTATTCGAAGGAGCTCAGGCTAGCTTGAGCAGGGACTTGGAATAGGTCTTGTCCCTGAGGAATACTTTGCGAAACTTATCTAAGATACATGCAAAAGGATCGGCTGAACTCCAACAACTAAGGACCTAGATGGCCTATAAAGAGGATGCTGTCAACGATGCCAAGGCTGAGTCAACCATACTAAGAAAAAGGCTGAGAGAAGTTGAAGATGACCCCTGAAGGCACAAGAAATTATCGAGTGAAAGCCTAGCAGCTCGACGGGAGCTTGAAGAAAAGGTTAAGAACTTGAAGTTATCCCTAGTATTGGCTGATGCTGATAGTTCGAAGTCCAACACTGATTGAGACTTTGGTTATTTTTGTCTCTTCTTCTTCTTTCCTTTTTTTTTATGTAATTGGACTTGATGTCCTATGTAATGAACACTTTTGATCTTAATGAAAGGATATTTTTTCTAGCTATCTTTGCATGGAGTTTCTTGCTTTGTGCTTATTACTTTCTTTTCTTCTTCTTTGTTTCTCCATGTCGTTTTGAGATCTTCATTCCGTATCTTGAACATATTTTTCCTTCATTTATAAACAAGGGTCATCTGCTTTATGCCCTTATCCCCCATATCTTTTGCTTCTTGAAATTAAAAGCTTTTGATCCCTAACAATGCAAGATCTTTCTACTTTCCAATGATCAATTATAGCTTTCGCTTGGATAGAATCTCCTTTCTAAGTAGCTTTTGTTCATGCCAGGATGAGGTCTCTTCCTGTTCCTAACATAGTTGGCTCTTATCTTTGTTAGGATGAGATTCTCTTCCTATTCCTGATAAAGCAATTAGGACATAAAAGGACCGTTGAAAGGGCTTCTCCCTTTATCATCCTGTCAGGATGAGATCCTTCTTTTATTCCTAGCAGTATTAGCTTTTTTTTTTGTTAGGATGAGGTTCTCCTCCTATTTCTAACAAGTTCACTTGGGCACAAAAGGGCTATTGAAAGGACCTCTTTCCTTATCCTCCAGTCAGGACATGGTCCTCCTCCTATTCTCAATGGGATTGGCTTTTTCTTGTTAGGATGAGGTTCTCCTCTTGTTCCTAACAAGATCATTAGGGTATAAAAAGGGTATTGGATGGGCTTCTCTTCTTATCCCTCTATTAGGATGAGGTCCTTCTTCTATTCCTGATGGGATTGACTTTTATTCTTGTTAAGATGAGATTCTCCTTCTGTTCCTAATAAGATCATTGAAGCATAAAAGGGTCATTGGATGGGCCTCTCTTATTTTTCCTCTATCAAGATAAGGTCCTCCTCCTGTTCTTGATGGGATTGGCTTTTTTCTTATTAGGACGAGGTTCTCGTTCTGTTCCTAACAAGATCATTGGGATATAAAAGAGCCATTGGATGGGCCTCTCTTCTTATTCCTCGATTAGGATGAGATCCTCCTCCTATTCCTGATGGGGTTGGCTTTTTTTCTTGTTTGAACAAAGTTCTCCTTCTATTCCTAATAAGATCATTGGGGCACAAAAAGACCATTGAAAGGATCTCTTCTCTTATCTCTCTATCAGGATAAGGTCCTCCTTCTATTTCTGATGGGGTTGGCTTTTCTTCTTGCTACAATGAGGTTCTCCTTCTATTCCTAATAAGATCATTATGGCACAAAAGCATCATTGGATGGGCCTGTCCTCTTATTTCTTTGTCAGAATGAGGTCCTCCTATTCCTGATGGGGTTGGCTTTTTTTCTTATTAGAATGAGATTCTCCTTCTGTTCCTAACAAGATCATTGGGATACAAAAGGGTCGTTGGAAGGGCCTTTCCCCTTTACCTCCTATTTAAGAACTGGAGGCCTTCAATTTTATTTTGTGTAATTCTCTGTAATTGCATAATTTTGCACCAAAAATGAAGATATTAAAGTAAGAAAATTTTATTAAGATGTAATTACTGATAATATATTCATAGATTTTTTGAATTCCATGGTCGTGGCAATGCAGCTCCTTCGAGCTCCTTCAAATAATATATTCTAGATCGGATGATTTTCATAACCTCATAAGGGCCTTCTTAGTTTGGAACGAGCTTTTCTTGATTTTGGGGTTGTGAGATATCCACTTATCGAAGTACCAGGTGTCCTACTTTGAATGTCTTATTTCTAACTCTTAAATTGTAGTAGTGAGCTACCCTTTACTTGTAAGCCATCATTCGGATCTGAGCCTTCTCTCACATTTCTTCTAGCAAATCAAGATTTGCTCTAAGGTCCTACGAGTTGCTTTGTTCATTAAAGATTTCAACCCACGCTAAAGGAAGCTGGAGTTTGACTGGAATAACTATCTCTATCCCGAAGGCTAATGCAAAGAGAGTTTCTCCAATAGGCAATCTTTGGATAGTTTGGTAAGCCCAAAGCACATGATAAAGTTCATCCATCCATGTGCCTTTTGCTCTCTCAAGTCTTGCCTTTATCCCTTGAAGTAAAGTTCTATTGGTTACTTCTAATTCACCATTCACCTACGGATAAGCTATTGATATGAAGTGGTGAGATATGTTTAGATCTTTGCAAAACTCAACAAACTTTGCTCCTGCAAACTGACACCCATAATCAATGATTAATGTCCGAGGTAGGCTAAACCTGCAAATAATTGACTTTTAGATGAAGTCCTGTACTTTAGCTTCAATGATTTTTGCTAGAGGTTCAGCCTCAACCCACTTATTAAAATAATCTACTACCACTAAAAAAATTTTTTGTTGTCCAGATGCTATGAAAAAAGATCCAAGTATATCCATTTCCTACTATGTAATAGACATTGGATTATTTAAAGGTGTGAGCTATGAAACTGACTGTCTTTGAATATTTATATATTTTTTGCAACGATCGCATTTTCTCACATATTTTATGGCATTCTGGTGCATTGTTGGCCAATAATATCCCTACCAAAGTAGTTTATAAGATAAAGATTTGACCCCTAGATTATTTTCATATATCTCTTCATAGACTTTTCTTAGGACATAACCAGCTTTGAAAGGTCAAAGATATTTGAGGAGTGACAGGAAGTATGACCTCTTGTATAGCTTATCCTCATACAAGATATAGCAGGAGTTCTGATTTCTTAATTTTCAAGGTTCATTGAGATCTCTTGAAAGAACTCCATCCTTAAGATAAGAAATTAGGGGGTCGATCCAGCTGGGCTCATGGTCGATCTGCATTACCGCTTGAAACTTTTCTGAACTTGGGTGCTGTAGAATTTTGAAGAGGACTTACTTTGGTAGTTCATTTGGGGCTAGGGTTGCCAACATTGAGAGAAGATTGGCTCTAGTATTCTTGGCCCTCAGGATCTGCTGGATATCGAAGCTATTAAAGGCTGAGATCAAGCTTCTTACCTTTTTCAAGTACTTCTTCATGCTTTCCTTCCGAGCTTTATAATTGCTACTGACTTATCCCACAACCAACTGAGAGTCGCTATAAACTTTTAGATGTTCTGCTTCTAGTTTTTTTGCTATTCTTAGTCCTACAATTAGGGCTTCATACTCTTCTCCATTGTTAATGGTGGAAAAGTCAAAGCATAATGCATACTCTACTACAACTTCTTTCAGATTGATGAGAATCAAGCCTGCACTTGCCTTAGAAGCATTAGATGAACCATCCACATATAATGCCCAAAAGTCTTTAGGCAGATCAGCCTTCTCTTTAAGGGAGCCTGGAATATTGACTTCTTGATGATAAGGTTTGGCTGCATCTAGGATGGTGCATTCTACCATGAAGTCAGCCAATATTTGAGTTTTAATTGATGGCCAAGGTTGAAAATTGATATCAAACTTGGTTAGCTCAATTGCCCACTTTGCTATCCTTTCTGAGGTATCAGATCGATGCAAGACTGCCTTATTAGGTTAATCAGTGAGAAGAGTAATTATATGCCCTTGAAAATAAGGTCGAAGCTTTCTGGCTGTAATCAACAAGGCATATGTCAGTTTTTCTAATTTGGTATATCTTGTTTCCACATCCCAAAGAACTCGACTTATGTAATAGATTGGCTTCTAGATTTTAGCTTCTTCTCTGATCAGGATGGCTCCAATAGTTGCTGGTGATACTGCTGAGTACAAGAATAACCCTTCTCTCGGTTTAGGTTTGGCGAGTAATGGAGGTGAGCTAAGGTAGTTCTTTAATTCTTTGAAGGCTTGCTGATACTCGAAAGTCTAGTTGATGTTCTTGGGCTATTTTAGTACCTGGAAGGAGGGCATATTGTGAGCTCAGAAGTGGCACTCCCAAGTCTTGAAAACATGAGGAGATAGGTCATGGAAAGATGGGAGCGAGTCAAAAGAGAAATCAGCACTCCAAGCAAAGTTCAAAAACTAGGCTAGGTCACCCTGAGACTGAGTTGGCTAAGTTGAAAATTGGTTGGCTCAATCCAGGACTGGGTTGGCTAGGTCTCAGAGGAAAATCCATACATAAAGCAGTATTTTTGGGACTGCAAGCATGGTATACAACTGGGTTGGCTCAGTCTGGGACTGAGCCAACTCAGTCGTAGGTTAGTTGACTCAGTTTTCATGGGTTATTATTTTATGTACATGGATTATTTGGGTTTGGAGAATTTTTTTATGAGCTTAGGATTGATCCTTTATAAAGTATATATAATGGAAATAGGTCAAGATTGTAGAGGTTGAGATATACTTAATAAAAATTCTTTTTCTTCAAAAATCTCTTCTTCTCTTTTTCTCTATTCCTTGAATTATTTGATCGTGCTTTCGTAGTAATCTCTGAGAGGTTCTTCCTTGTTGCTTGGCTGATCACCAGTAGCCATGCCGATCCGCATAGGAAGAGCACATTTTCCAACTATTGGTATCAGAGCGATGTTGCATGGAAGGAAGGAAGACACCTAGAATTTACTACATCCAGGATCTGCTACATCAGGTTTTATCCTAAAACTTCTAGTTTGCTTCATGGTTGTCTCTAAATTGAGGTGGAGATTGTTTACATGGAGGAACGATGATACGAAAGTTTGGAAAGAGGATCTAGGGCTAGTTAGATCTTCTTTGAAGGGTAGTTTTGCTAGTGTATATGATCGTGAAGGGTGTTAGGGATTTATTCTTGATTTATTTAAAGTCATGGGATCAAGTGGATTCAAGATGAATTTGAAAAAGTTCGATGGTAAGGAGAACTTTATCCTATGGCAGCAAAGAGTAAAGGACTTGTTGGTTCAGCAGAAGATTTACAAGATCTTGACAGAAAAAAGGCTGAAAAAGATCAATGCTGAGGATTGGAAAGAGTTGGAGGAAATTACTTTTAGCACAATTCGGATGTGCTTGACCGATCAGATTTTGCCTGAGGTTTGCATAGAGACTATGGCAAAGGGGCTATGGAGAGACTGAAAAACACATACATGGAAAAGAATATGACCAATAAGTTATGGTTGAAGAAATAACTATATAGTCTGAGGATGTCTGAAGGAAGAGATCTTATTGCACATATCCAAAGGTTCAGTCATATGTGTTCTAAAGTGATGAGTTTGGATGTGAAGATCGATGAGGAGGATCGGGCGTTGCTGCTATTATATTCTCTCCTAGGTTCGTATGGTGGTCTCATAATAATTTTAGTTTATAGAAAGAAGATCCTAAACTATGAAGAGGTTGTTGGTGTGCTTAGATCAAATGAGCAAAGAAAAAAGATCTACAAGAAAGATCCTAAGTCTGAGATCATGGCTGTGAATGAAAGATGGGAAAGATCAAAAAAGAAGATAAGAGAAAAATCCAAGGGTAGGTCAAAGTCTCGAGGTCAGAGGAAGATGACTTTGAAATGTTATAAATGTCATCAACTAGGACATCTGAGGAGAGATTGTCCCTTTTTGAGATCAAAAAAGGAGAAGGCCAACATGGAAGATGATACAGCTTTTTTGAGCAATGGAGAAGATCTGCTAGTTGTATCAGATGGATCCATAGAGTGCAACACTATGTGGATATTGGATTCAGCATGCTTGCACCATGATACTTCTCATCGAAAGTGGTTTGCTACCTACCAGAAGGTTGATAATGAAAGTATCAGCCTTGGAGATGACCACCCATGCAAAGTAGCTGGAGTTGGCTCTATTAGGGTGAGGATGTACGATCGGATCATTCGTACATTATCAAATGTCAGGCATGTATCGGAGTTGAAAAAGAATTTGATCTCTTTGGGCTACTTGGAGGAGTAGGGTTATGCTTTTAGTAGCCAGGCTGGGAATGGATATCTGAAAATTTCCAAGAAAGCTTTGGTGGTGATGAGAGATAGAAGACTGAGAAATAATCATTATAGAATGGAAGGCTCAGTGGTGAATGATAGTGCAGAGGTGCTAGCAGCGACACAGGAGGAGCAGATTTTATATCAACTATAATACTATCAAATGAGTCGTATGAGTGACCATGGGCTCATAGAACTAAGCAAAAGAGGTATGATCCCAATCCTGAAGAAGGAGGGCACAGATCTTTATGAGCCGTGCATCTTTGGCAAACAGCATAGGATGAAGTTTGCCAAAAATACCAAGCGCAGCGAGGGCATGCTAGATTTAGTGCACTTGGATGTGTAGGGACCAGCTCCTGTATCAGCTAGAGATGGGGCAAAATCTTTATCACTTTTATTGATGATTTCTCAAGAAAGGTGTGGGTTTATCTAATCAAAAAAAAATCAGTGGTGTTTGCTCAGTTCAGAGCTTGGAGAGTTGAGGTAGAGGAGTCAGAAAGATAAGTGAAGTGTCTGAGGTCGGATACTAGAGGAAAGTATACAAGCCTGGAGTTCAGGAAGTACTGTGCGGAAAATGGCATCAAATACCATTACACGGTGAAGATGACTTTCTAGTAGAATGGTGTCATGAAAAGGATGAATTAGACGCTGACCGAGAAGGCATGGAGTTTGAGGCTATAGTCATCACTCTGAAAGTGCTTTTGGGGTGATGATTTAATTTTTTCTTATTTTCTTGTGAATAGGTCCCCTCATCGTAAGCTGAATGGAGGCATTCCAGAGAAGATCTAGAGTGGAAAGAAGGTGGAGCTTGGCCACCTAAAAGTCTTCGGTTGCACAACCTATGCACATGTGGAGGCAACCGAGAGGAGCAAATTAGATCTAAAATCTCAAAAGATAATATTCATAGGATATCCACAAGGAGTCAAGGAGTACCTACTATAGGACTCTCAGACATAGAAGTCAGTAATCAGTAGGAATATTATCTTTGATGAGAAGAGCATCTTAAAAAGGTCTGGGATAGATGGAATTGGGAAAACAAAGGTGAACAGCGGTAGCCAGTTAGAGAATGATATCATGTAGGCTACATCCACTTACAAGAGTGTTCCTATTCAGGTAGAGCTGGGCAGAAAAGTATTATCTCAGATTGAAAATCAGTATGGAGGGCTGGCGGTTCAAACATATGTGTAGGAGCAGCCACAGACATTAGGCAGAGATATGCCAGTGGGAGTGGCTTTGCATAAGCCCCAGCGTACTATTAGGAGGTCGATAAGATATGGCACTGATGAGGTTATCTCTTATGCACTCATCATTGCTAATGGAGATCCAGAGAACTATGCAGAGGCCATGGAGAGTGAGGATCATGATTCATGGATGAAGGCCATGATGGAGGAGATAGAATCACTTGAGAAAAATCAGACATGACAGCTGGTGGATCTTCCAAAGGGTGCTAGACCTATTGGCTCAAAGTGGGTATTCACAAAGAAAGAGGCACCTTTAGAACAAGATGGAGTTAGATTCAAAGCAAGGTTGGTAGCAAAGGGATACTCATAAAAGGAAGGAATTGACTACATAAAATTTTTCTCTCCTATGGTGTGTCATACATCTATTTGAGTTTTGCTATTATTAGTGGCACAGCATAACATGGAATTAGAACAGATGGACACGAAGACGGCCTTCCTTCATGAGACTTTAAAGGAAAGAATCTACATGAAGTAGCCAAATGGTTTCACAGAGATGGGATAGGAAGAAAAGGTGTGTTTACTCAAGAAGTTTTTGTATGGCTTGAAACAATCCCCTCATCAGTGGTATCGAATGTTTGATAGCTTTATGTTAAGCCTGGGTTTTAGTAGATATGAACATGATTGCTATGTCTACGTCAAGAATGTAGATGAAGAGGATACTTTATACCTATTATTATATGTAGATGATATGCTCATAGCTAGTAGAAACATGGATGCTGTGAAAAGATTGAAAAGGACATTATCATCTAAGTTTGAGATGACGAATTTGGGTCTAACTGAGAATGTCCTTAGAATGGAGATTTGTAGAGATAGGTGCAAAGGAGTGCTCCATTTGTCATAAGAAAAATATGTCTAGAAAGTTCTGGAGATGTTTGGAATGGATAAGGCTAAACCTATAGAGATGCCATTACCGAGACATATATCTTTCTCCAAGTTACAAAGCCCCCAGTCAGAAGAAGAGAGAGAGTACATGAAATGAGTTTCTTATGTAAATATTATAGGCAGTGTGATGTATACTATGGTATGCTATAGACCAGATATAGCACATGCATTGAGCATGGTTAGTAGATACATGGCTAACCCAAGGAAGGAACACTAGAAAGCATTGAAATGGATATTGAGATATCTACATGGAATAAAAGATTATGGTTTGGTGTTTGGTGGGCAGCCAGGAGGATTTGGAGAATAATTTGTGAAGATGTGTGAAGATTCAGGTCCTCTGAAAGGATTTGTTGATGCAAATTATGCTGGTGATCTTGATACAAAGAGGTTTACTACTGGATACCTCTTCTACGTATATGGTGGACCAGTTTCTTGGAGATCAATCTTTCAACCAATCATGGCCTTGTCTACCATAGAGGCTGAGTACATTGGGATAATGGAGACTGCAAAAAAAGCACTTTGGCTTAGGAGGCTGATTGACGAGTTGGGGGTGGAGCAAAGCAAGGTTACACTGTTCAGTGATAGTCAGAGTACTTTATAGTTGTAATAGATCTAGTCTATCATGCACGCATAAAGCATATAGACATGAGGTACTACAGGATCAGAGAGCTGGTGGAGGAAGGTAAAGTGGAACAAATAAAGGTCCATACCAAGGAGAATCAGTCTGATGCACTCACAAAGGTACTCCCTAGAGACAGCTTTCGAAGATGTGTGGCACGGATGGGTCTCTTGAAAGGAGATGAGTTCACAAGGACTTGTAAGCACCAAGATGGAGAATGTGAGCTCAGAAGTGGTACTCCCAAGTCTTAAAAACATGAGGAGATGGGTCATGGGAAGATGGAAGTGAGCTGGAAGAGAAATCAGCTCTCCTAGCAAAGTTCAAAAATTAGGTCGGCTCACGCTGAGATTGAGCCGGCTAAGTTGGAAACTAGGTCGGCTCAGTCGAGGATTAGGTCAGCTAGGTCTCAGAGAAAAATCAAGATAGAGAGTAGTATTTTCGGGACCATAGGCATGGTACACATCTGGGTTGGCTCAGTCTACGACTAAGCCAACCCAGTTGTAGGTTAGACAGCTCAGTTTGAAACTAGGCTAGCTCAGTTTTTGCGGGTTATTATTTTGTGTATGTGCATTGTTTAAATTTGAAGAGTTTTTCTATGAGCTTGGGCTTGACACTTTGTAAATTATATACACTAGAAATAGGTCATGGTTGTAGAGGCTGAGATATACTTAATGAAAGCTCTTTTCTCCTAAAAATTTCTTCTTCTCTTCTTCTCTATTCCTTGAATTGTTTGATCGTACTGCTGTAGTAATCTCTGAGAGATTCTTCGTTGTTACTTGGCTGATAACCAGCGGCCATGCCGATCCATGTGGGAAGAGTGCGTATTCCTAACACATGCAATGTTCCACCGACCTTGAGATGAAACGATTCAAGGCTGCCACCTTACTTGTAAGGCACTAAATTTTTTTATTATTTTTGGGATAGTCATCTCCTAGATAGCTTTGATCTTATGTGGATTTGCTTCAATGCCATACTTTGAAACCATAAATCCTAGGAACTTTCCTGAGGTCATTCTGAAAGTGCATTTTATAAGGTTCAGCTTCATTTTGTACCTCTAAAGGATGTTGAAGGTCTCTTTAAGATTGGCAATGTGATTTGATGAAGATCGACTTTTAGCCAGCATATCATCTACATTGACCTCTATGTTGTGGCTGATATGCTCCTTGAAAATCTTGTTGACTAGGTGCTGATAAGTTGCACTTGCATTCTTAAGCCCAAAGGGCATGACCCTGTAATAATAAAGACTATGGTCAGTAATAAAAGCGGTCTTCTCTTCATCCTCTGGCACCATCCAAATTTGATTATAACCGAAAAAGGCATCCATGAAGGTGAGGAGCTCATGGCCTGATCTTGCATCCACCAATTGGTCAATCCTGAATAAAGGATAGCTATCTTTCAGGCAAGCTTTGTTTGAATCTATGAAGTCTATGCACATCCTCCACTTGCCATTAGCTTTCTTGACAAGAATGATATTTGCAATCCAATTCAGATAAGACACATCCTAAATAAACTGTCTTAAGCAGTTTATCAACCTCGTCCATGATGGCCTTTTGTCTCTCTGGTGCAAAATTATGCTTCTTTTACTTTACTGGCCAACATTTGAGATCTACATCCAAATGATATTTCATCACTTCTGCATCGATTATTGGCATGTCTACAAGTACCCAGGCAAAAATGTTAGCATTCCTTTGCAAGAAAGAGATGAATTGCTTCCTGACTTTGTCTTTTAAGTTTGAGCCAATCTGGATAGTATGATCCTCATTTTCATCATTCAATGGAACTGCTACAAGATCATCAATGGGCTCCCCCCACACATCAGTCAAATTATCATGGGCATCAAGTCCATCCTCCGGATAGGGACCTCCTTGCTTCCCTCCTTGCAAGATGATGGTGTAGTAATGCCTAGCCAGAGCTTGGTCTCCCCGAACCCTTTCTACTCCAGATCCTGTTGAGAACTTCATTTTTAGATAATAAGTGAGACAACTATCCAAAGTGCATTCAAACCAAGTTGGCCAAAGATTGCATTATAGGTAGAAGTAGCCTTGACCACCAAAAAATTATCTTGAGCTCCAGATTGCTTTAGGTACCAACCCGCCATAACTTATAGAGTTATTATCCCTTCAACTAACATTGTGTCGTCAGTGAACCCAACTAACAGGAAATTCATTGGACCTATCCTACTATCAGATATGGACATTTTAGAGAAAACATCATAAAACAAGATATCAATAGAGCTTCTATTGTCAATTAAAATATGGCGTACATCATAGTTTGCAATATTTAAAGTTACTGCAACCGTGTCATTATGCAAAAACTATACTTCTTGAGCATCTTTCTTAATGAAAGTGATAGGTTCTTCAGTTTGCTGCTTCTTTGTTGGTTCCACAGATCCACTGACTTTTTTCTGTCGATGTCCCCCAGCAATAGTATTGATGATGTCAAGTGGGGGCCGATCTCCTTGCTGCTCATCCCTCTGAGGTGGTTCAGGTTGTGGTGGGGCTCTCGATCGATCTTCCCTTCTTTTTGTTTGATGCCTGAATCGATCCAGTCATCCTCTTCTAATCAGTGCTTCAATCTCATCTTAAAGCTAGATACATTCTTCAATATCATGATCATGGTCATGATGGTAGAGGCAGTACTTATTGGGGTTACATCTAGCTGGGTGACTCTGCAACCTCTCCGACCTTTAGTTGCTCCTATAGAAAAGCATGTAGGGTTACTAGCTCTACTTTCGAAATCTTTTTCCAAAAAATATACGCAATGATAACTATTATTAATCAAATTAATAATAAGAGCTGTAGATCTAATCTAAAAATCTTGCATAAACTAGATCTAATGAATCATATATGCATGCACATCTGAAAATAAAAATAGCAACTACAATAAAAACTATTTTTACTACTCTATATGTTTAGAACACATTACCTTTTTGCAAGTTGATGGACTCTGCAATATGATCTCCTCGATGTAGATCTAATCATCGCAATGCAGCCACACAAGCATCTAGCCTCCACGAGTAATCCACATGAGGCTCTGATCTTGATCAGTTCCTTCCGAGTGCTAAATCTATAGAAACCTTCAATGGCTGATTCCAGATCGAACTCCTTCGATCTTGCTTCATGAGCTCTTCGAATGCTTCAGATCATCGATTAATGTAGAAGATATGTAGTGGAGGCTTTCACCAAGATCTATGAACTCTTGACCCTCGTAACTCATAGATTTGATTCCCAAAACCCTAGGTATAGATCCTAGGGTATGCACTCACCCAAATACCCTTTAAGCCTAGTTTTTTCTCATGCACGTAGAGAAGAGACTTTCTCCTCTGGTCGCTCTTTTTTTCATCATTCACACATCCCAAAAATTCCATGCATAAATAGATGCGCTAGCTCTAGAGAGGCATGGAGGGTTTTAGATAAGATGGTTGGTTTGTTCATTCAAACTCAAATTCTTTTGAATTTGAAAAACAACTAGCCTATCTTATCTACATGAGGCATGAGAAAGGAGGGCGCATGCCCTCCCTTGCATGAAAAATATTCATGAGAAACCTCTTTCTTGTGGAGAAAGGATGGTGTAGATTTTGGTGATGTGGCATGGCACACGGGAAGACTGGTCAAACTAGTCTCATTGTTTGACATCTAATTGAACCAATCCAATCTAAATTGGTTAGGCCCAATTAGATCAAAATAAATCCAACTTATTTAGGCTTAATTAGGTTCAATTAAATCCTAATCAAATTAGGAATCATTCAAGCCAAACCCCTGATCTAATCAGGGATTAAACATCCTTTACGATTAGATCATCTTATAATCTAATCGGATCAAATCCAAATGAATCCAATTCAATTAGTCTTGATCCAAAAATAATCACTCAATTAAATTGAGTTAATTAGTGATCAAATCACTAATTAAACTTCTTTTGATCAGCCATTAGATCGGATAGGAACATCTTTCTATGTGTGACCCCCTGATGCGTGCTAATTTATAGCTATGACAAGTGCACCAGTCGATCAAGTAATAAAGTGAATGAGTAGAGTATCGTCCCTAGAGGATTGGAAAATAAGTATTGAAAAGCTCTTTCCTATGCTTTATTTAGAAGATCGATTTATGAGAATAAGAAATTAAAGAAAATAAAGAAAATAAAAAAATAATTAAAAGATTTAATTAAATAGAGAGAGTGTAAATTATTAGGATTTTAAACTCAAGAACAATGGATTACTAAGGCAATCGGTTCACCAACTCAGTCAATACAATATTCAGATTTTTAGATTAATTTTATTTCATGTGATGGTAGAGTCTCCTAATTTATTCACTACCCTTTGGTCCAGGCATAGCAAAACTATTAATATTTATTAATTACCCTTTGGTCCAGGTGTAATTTAAATAAATATTAATGCATTAGGTTTTATGAAACTCTCTAATTAAAATACGCTGCGTCCAAAGCGCACTAAAATTCCCGCATACATATGAATTCTAATTTGATTCATAATACAAGGTATATAATCAAGAAGCATTAACATAGATGTACTTGATCCGTAACATCTATGTTCATTAGATCAATTAGAAGATGGCCAGTAATCTAAAAGCATTAAGATCAGATTTATATACTCCTCATGAATAAAATTTAAAAATAAGTCATACTGAATATTGCATCAAAAGAGTGGCTACACCTTAGCCTTAGTGAAAGAAAATTTAGTTCATAATAACAAGTTCAAAAACAGCAAATAAAATAAAAAGCATAGAGAAATTAGACTGTTTGATTGCTGAAATTGATTGTCTGCTGCTCTTGATGTGGAGAACTTGGCGAAGAAGAAGAGGTTCCTTGATCGATGTCTTGATCGTCGAAGAAAAACAAAAACTCTTTTTGATTTTCTCACAAATCACTTTTTTTTTCTACCTCTCTCCTCTTTCTTTCTCTCTCTCTCTTTTTCTCCCTCTCTCTTTCTCCCCATCTCTCTCTTTGTCTCTCTCTTATTTTTTCTCCAATTTTTTTTTCTCACGACAACAGTAGGTCTTTTATATTTCCCCCAAAATCCATCAAAAATTAGGTTTTAGACTCCCAAAATAACTCAAATTAGGATCTGGGTAATTCTGCCCGTTAGATCTTGATCAAACGGTCCAAAAATCACTCAAAAACCCTTTAAAATAACCCAAATGAAGTCGAATTTAATATCAGCCATTGGATCAACCGTTGGATCAAATCTGGGCCATCCGATCGCATTGAAAGAAGCCTTCTGATCTATAGTTTAACGTCGGGATGAATCTCAACCATTGGATCTCGATCGGGAGTTGCGGATGCCGTCCATCAGTGCCTTCGTTCCGACCGTCTGAACAAGCTTCAATGAAAACCGCCCATTGGATCAGCCAGAATTCCCAAATTGCCCTTCGTGGACCATGCGCGAGCCCAGTGTTGCGTAGACCGCCGCATTCTTCAACCAATTAGAGTGTGCCTCTTGCTGTGAAATTCCTAAAATACCCTTCGGTTGGTCCACCATGCGCCGCAAAAAATGTTGACGTCATCTTGACGTCAGCGTTGCGTCGGTGGTTTTTTTTTTTTTTTTTTTTGAAATTCAATTTTGGGCTCGTCTGAAGTCCGTTTTGCCTGAAATTTTTTCCATCAGAACCAGAAAAATAAGATCTTCATATTGGTAGCATTTTTTCCTATATAAGATTAATAAAAGTATCAATTTCTAATAAAATAGATTAATTTATTTTATAATTTAATACTTTTATTAGTATATTTTTACCACTTATCACACCCTCCAACTTAGTCATTGCTAGTCCCTTAGCAATGTTTTATTTAATACCATATTTCAATAAGATTATCCATCACAAAGATAAAATCTAGGATTAAAGGTCAAAAAGTTTAGAAAATACTGCTAACTAAGCATTGAGCTTCAGAAGCAAATTTTTTAGTCAATACAATTAAAAACTTTCTTAGAGTACATCAAAGATCTATAGCACTTATATTCATGATGACTAACTTTAGCATTTCGATATTAAAAGAACAAAAGTATCCTCTCTTATCACCTATTTTGATCAATTTTCTATACATTCTCAATTTTATACTCATAAATTAAGGTAGCTTTCACACTGCTTTTTTTTATTTTTTTTTTTTTATTTTTTATTTTTTTACTGTGCTGAGCATCCTGGCCTTTCCTTCACCGTTTTACGTAAATTTTCATACTTGACCTAGGTGCAGAGACCCAGTTACTAGGCTTTGGGCAATCCACATATACTCTATCTTTTGCACTTTATTTATAGGCAGGTAGCTCTTTCCTTAAATTCAAGTTTCTTTTATTAGAATGTATATTAATTACCAATTTTCAATGATAATTGAATCCTCAGTTGGCCATATAATCGATACCTACTTTGCTTTATTAGTGTGCATATGCAATAAAAAGTGCTAATAATCTTTTAATGACCTAAGTAGGCTGCTAAAAGTTGACCAACTAATCTACTTCTTTAACTCGTTACATTCATTAGCAAATAATTCTATCTTTTATCACTTATCCAGTTTATCTTGCTCAAGATTTTCTTCTTGACACATGGTTTTTTTTTTTTTTTTTAATTATTATTCTATATTATCTTAAAGGAGAAAGAAAAATAAAGGGTGCAATAAAGGATAGGAAGGAATACACCTGATTTGATTCAGTCTGGTTCTTTAGGAGCTTTGAAATTTTGCTTGAGTTCTCATTGATTTTTCTACAAAATTAAAAATACACACCAGAGCAGTAAAAGAGCAACAATAAATTACTGAAAAATAAAAGAAAAGAAAAATGATCAAAACTAAAAAGAAAAGAAATAACCTATCTAGTAGTTCTGATTTATAGTCTTCAGCTTGACTTTCTTTGAATTCTAAAGTGGATCAATCTAGGTGCCACTTCAATTGGAATACTTTCATGTTTGATTGCGTCCTCTTTCAATTTGACATTGCTCGCTTTTATAGTCTCAAACCTATTTTCTACAGAATTCTCATATAATGGATTGTCAATAATGTCAATTAGAAAACAAATTTGATTATCATCAGGATGTTTAGTATCTTTGAAAATATTAAAAGTAACTTGTTCGTCTTGGACTCTAAGAATTAATTTTTCTTGTTGAACATCTATTAAAGCTCCTCCAGTAGCTAAAAAGGGTCTTCCTAAAATAAGGGGTACATCATAATCTTCTTCCATATCAAGAATAATAAAATCAACAGAAAAAATAAACTTGTTTACCTTTACCAAGACATCCTCCACTATACCTCTTGGATATTTAATGGATCTATCGGCTAATTGAAGAGTAATAGTGGTAGGCTTTGGTTCTCCTAGACCCAGCTTCCTGAAAATAGAAAAAGGCATGAGATTAATGCTTGCTCCTAAATCACATAAAACTTTATCAAAACTACAATCACCAATAATGCAGGGGATAGTAAAACTCCCTGGATCTTTTAGCTTCTGTGGTAATTTATTTTGAAGTATTGCTGAGCATTCTTCATTCAAATTTATTCTCTCATGCTCCTTCAGCTTTTTCTTATTTGTTAAGATTTCTTTGAGAAACTTGGCATACCTGGGCATTTGAGTAATAGCATCTACAAAAGGAATATTAATATGTAAATTCTTTAAAATTTTGAAAAAGTTAGAAAATTTCTTATCTGGATGCTGTATTTGTCTCTCTGGGAATGGTAGTGGCGGCACGTAGGGCTTCACATTTGGATCAGCAAATCGTATACCTGGAGACCATCCATCTGCTGGTTGTTTTGGTGACTGACGAATTTGAGTTGATGGTTCCTTATTTGTAGTTGGCTCTTCAGTCTCATTCTTCTGATGTGGCTCCTCCAGCTTTGTACCACTTCTTAGGGTGATAGCATTGACTTGCTCCCTTGGATTTGTTTCCGTATTGCTTGGCAAGGATCCTTGAGGTCTCTCGGAGATTATCTTAGCCATTTGACCTATTTGCATCTCCAAGTTTCGAATTGCTGCTGTTTGGTCCTGCCTAAGTTTGGCTTCCAAATTTTTTATAGTTGCTTCTTGGTTTTGCATAAATTTGACCATCAGCTCTTCCATGTTGGACTTCTTTTCAGGTACTTGGAATCCCGGGGGTGGCTGTTGTGCTGCATTTTGATTGCTCCATGAGAAATTTGGGTGCTGCCTCCACCCTTGATTGTATGTGTTGGAGTAGGGATTGTTTTGTTGCGGCCTGAAAAAATTATCAATATAATTAGCTGTATCAGTTGTTTTAGCAAAAGGATTACCTGTCTGGCAATTGCTCGTATCATGTCCTCCTCCACACAGGTCACAAGTAATGCTCTGAACATGCATAGCTGTTCCCTTTAAGTTGTTGACTTCGGCTCTAAGGGCTGCAATTTCAGCTAGTAAGGTTGGCACGCAATCTACTCCCTGCACAGCTGCTAGTCTTTTTGGCATCATGCGCTCTGTCTGCCATTGATAGCTATTTGATGCCATCTCATCGATCAGATCGAAGGCTTCTTCCTCCATTTTTTGATTAATGGTTCCTCCTGCTGCTGCATCAATCATAGATCGATTAGTAGGAGATAAACCATTATAGAAAGTTTGTACCTGAAGCCATACGGGTAGTTGATGATGTGGACATCTCCTCAGCAGTTCCTTGAAATGCTCCCAAGCCTCATATAGTGTCTCCATGTCCATCTGCATAAAAGAAGTGATATCGTTGCGCATCTTAGCAGTTTTGGAAGGTGGAAAGTACTTGGCTAAGAATTTTTGGGCTAGGACATCCCAAGTTGTGATAGAACCTGTAGGAAGAGAATGAAGCCAATTTTTAGCTTTATCCCATAAAGAGAAAGGAAATAACCTTAATCTAATAGCATCATCCGACACCCCATTAATTTTAAAAGTATCACAAAGTTCAAGAAAATTAGAAATATGGGCATTCGGATCATCATGCACGTGTCCACTGAATTGGACAGTTGATTGAATCATCTGGATCATCGCCGATTTTATTTCGAAGTTGTTTGCTCGTACAGGCGGTCTCCTGATGCTCGAAGCTGCATCGGCTATAGATGGTGTGATGTAATCATTTAATGGATGATGTACTGGTCGAATAGCTTCATGCTGTCCTTCAGTCGCCATATCCAATCCTAGATTGATGTCGTTAGGATCTTCAGCTGCCATGTTTCTCTCTTGTTGTAGTCTTCTAATGGTTCTTTCAATTTCTGGATCTAAAGGTAGTAAGTTACTATGTCCAGTACGTGTCATGCACTAAATTTTTTTTTTTTTAATAATAAAAATTAAAAATAAATTTCTAAAGTAAAGCTAGGATCAAAATTTTAATATTGTTTTAGACACAATCCCCGGCAACGGTGCCAAAAACTTGATGCGTGCTAATTTATAGCTATGGCAAGTGCACCAGTCGATCAAGTAATAAAGTGAATGAGTAGAGTATCGTCCCTAGAGGATTGGAAAATAAGTACTGAAAAGCTCTTTCCTATGCTTTATTTAGAAGATCGATTTATGAGAATAAGAAATTAAAAAAAATAAAAAAAAAAAATAATTAAAAGTTTTTAATTAAATAGAGAGAGTGTAAATTATTAGGATTTTAAACTCAAGAGCAATGGATTACTAAGGCAATCGGTTCACCAACTCAGTCAATACAATATTCAGATTTTTAGATTAATTTTATTTCATGTGACGGTGGAGTCTCCTAATTTATTCACTATCCTTTGGTCCAGGCATAGCAAAACTATTAATATTTATTAATTATCCTTTGGTCCAGGTGTAATTTAAATAAATATTAATGCATTAGGTTTTGTGAAACCCTCTAATTAAAATACGCTGCGTCCAAAGCGCACTAAAATTCCTTGCATGCATATGAATTCTAATTTGATTCATAATACAAGGTATATAATCAAGAAGCATTAACATAGATGTACTTGGTCCGTAACATCTATGTTCATCAGATCAATTAGAAGATGGCCAGTAATCTAAAAGCATTAAGATCAGATTTATATACTCCTCATGAATAAAATTTAAAAATAAATAATACTGAATATTGCATCAAAAGAGTGGCTACACCTTAGCCTTAGTAAAAGAAAATTTAGTTCATAATAACAAATTCAAAAACAGCAAATAAAATAAAAAGCATAGAGAAATTAGACTATTTGATTGCTGAAATTGATTGTCTGCTGTTCTTGATGTGGAGAACTTGGCAAAGAAGAAGAGGCTCCTTGATCGATATCTTGATCGTCGAAGAAAAATCAAAAACTCTTTTTGATTTTCTCATAAATCATTTTTTTTTCTATCTCTCTCCTCTTTCTTTCTCTCTCTCTTTTTCTCCCTCTCTCTCTTTCTCCCCATCTCTCTCTTTGTCTCTCTCTTATGTTTTTTTTTTCTCACGACAACAGTAGGTCTTTTATAGATTAAGAGTTTTATTTCTCCCAAAATCCATCAAAAATTAGGTTTTAGACTCCCAAAATAACTCAAATTAGGATCTGAGTAATTCTGCCCATTAGATGTTGATCAAATGGTCCAAAAATCACTCAAAAATCTCTTAAAATAACCCAGATCAAGTTGGATTTAATATCAGCCATTGGATCAACCATTGGATCAAATCTGGGCCATCCGATCGTGTTGAAAGAAGCCTTCTAATCTATAGTTTAACGTCGGGATGAATCTCAGCCATTGGATCTCGATCGGGAGCTGTGGATGCCATCCATCAGCGCCTTCGTTTTGGCCATCCGATCAAGCTTCAGTGAAAACCGCCCGTTGGATCAGCCAGAATTTCCAAATTACCCTCCGTGGACCGTGCACGAGCCCGGTGTTGCGTAGACCGCCACGTTCTTCAACCAATCAGAGCGCGTCTCTTACTGTGAAATTTCTAAAATACCCTTCGGTTGGTCCACCGTGCGCCGCAAAAAATGCTGACATCATCCTGACGTCAACGTTGCATCGGCAGTTTTTTTTTTTTTTTTTGAAATTCAATTCTGAGCTCGTCTGAAGTCAGTTTTGCCTGAAATTTTTTTCATCAAAACTAGAAAAATAAGATCTTCACATTGGTAGCCTTCTTTCCTACATAAGATTAATAAAAATATCAATTTCTAATAAAATAAATTAATTTATTTTATAATTTAATATTTTTATTAGTATATTTTTATCACTTATCACCCCCCAAGGTCAAACCTAAGTCGGTAGCATAGAAATCAATTTTTTATATTAATTGAAGTGATCATCTAGCAATGGTATCCGATATTTGGATAGGCCAAATAGTACAATCGCAATATTCAGAACTTACATGAATATGGTTATCGTATAATTCATCCCTTTGACCTCTGTGCATATGATGACTTAGGGTTTAACTGTCAACCCTAGAAGATACATTCAAATTGTGTCTCAAAGCAATTAGTCCTGTGATCCCTCACTAGGACTATCTTGACCAAGGATTTGCTAAATTGAAATACTATTGAACATAGCTTCTGAATCCAAGAGGGGTCAATCCCATCTTGACTCATGCACCTACTCCTTAAGTACTTGACTGTATCCAAAAATCTTTCATTACTAAATTAAAAATTCAAGTAGTCTAGCACCAAAGCATAGTGAGTTGCTTGAAAGTCACCTTGGTGATCTCAGATCAGAGGGACACTTATGCTCATATTCCATCAGATCAATTCTTGATAGCAGAAAAGCTCTAGAGTCGATCATATTCAGTATAGATGTATCCCTACATCTCACCTACTTGCTATACTAGTATCCCACACTCCTTGGTTGAGAGGACAACCAACCTATATGGCACACAAGGACCTATACTCGATAACTGTTATCATCCTTAGTAATAACGTATCATTTGATCGCGAACTATTTTAAGGACTAAACGATAAATCCTTCTTTATCGATTCTAAATAGTCCTAAGGACTTCATCATAATAGACTAGAGTTTATTAGAAGATGAAAGATTTATGATGAAAAAGCCAGAATAACTTTTATTCAATTAATAATTCATATATAATTACATAAAATAGCTTAATTATCAATAGACTAACGATTGGCTTTAGGACACTATTTCCAACAATCTTCCACTTGTCCTAAAGCCAATCGATGCAGTATCGTATACCCATCTTTGACTTGAAGTCATCAAACTTCTTTACTATAATGACTTTAGTGAATGGGTCGGTCAGGTTCTTCTTTCCATCGATCTTCTAAAGATCAACATTATCTCAATCTACAATATTTCAGACAAGGTGAAAATGGTGTAGATTATGCTTCGTCCGCTGGTGTGCTTTTGGTTCCTTCGCCTGAGCTATGGCCCCAAAGCTATTGCAGAAGAATAGAATTGGACCATCTAGAGAGGGTGCTACTCTGAGCTCGGTGATGAACTTTTTTAGCCACACCGCTTCTTTTGCAGCATCTGATATAGCAACATACTCCACCTCGCATACTGAATCGACCATGGTGTACTGCTTGAAACTATTCCAGCAGACAGCACCACCATTAAGGATAAACACATATCTCGACACACTTTTGCTATCATCGTGATTAGATTGAAAATTGAAGTCTGTAAACTTTACAAGTTTCAAGTTCGATTCATCATAAACAAGCCACTGATTCTTAATATTTCTTAAATACTTTAGGATGATTTTAACAAACTTTTAGTGATTCTCTCCTGGATTAGATTGGTATCTACTCACTACCACTAGTGAGTATGCCACATCTAATTGTGTACATATTATGGCATACATAATAGAATCCACTATCGAAGTATATGGAATTCTACTCATACGCTCTCTCTCTTGAGGTGATGTTAGCTAATCCCTCTCCGAGAGAGAAATTTCATGGCCTATCAGTAGAAAGCCTTTTTTAAAATTCTCCATGCTAAACTTCTTCAGCATAGTGTCAATGTACATGGACTGGGACAACTCAAGCAATCTTTTAGATCTATCTCTATAGATCTTCATTCCTAGGATGCAGGAAGCTTCTCCCAGATCTTTTATGGAGAACTATGATGATAGCCAGATCTTTATTTCTTGTAATGTAAGGACATCATTTTTTATTAAGAGAATGTCATCCACATACAAAATAAGAAATACAACTGCTAGACCATTAGCCTACCTATATATGCATGGCTCTTCTTCATTCTTAACAAAGCCATACGTCTTGATCATCCTATCAAAATGTATGTTTCAACTCCGAGATGCCTGCTTCAGTCCATAAATAGATCTTTGAAACTTGCATACTTTAGACTCATCTATGAATGTGAAACCTTTAAGTTGTATCATATACACCTCTTCAGTTAGCTCTCCATTTAGAAAAGCTATTTTTACATCTATCTACCAAATTTTATAGTCCAGATGTATAGCTATTGCAAGCATGATCCGAATGGACTTGAGCATTGCCACAAGAAAAAATGTCTCATCATAGTCAATACCATAACGTTGATGACACCTTTTGGCAACTAGATGGACTTTATAGATCTCCACCTTTCTATCTATGCCCCTTTTTCTTTTGAACATCCACTTACATCCTATAGATTTTACCCTATTGGATGGGTCAATCAATGTCCATACATTGTTGTCCTTCATAGATTTCATTTCGGATCTCATGACCTCAAGCATTTCCTAGAGTTGGATCTTTGTATTGCATCCATATAGGTGATCGAATCCTCATTGTTTTCATCGAGTTCGAAAGGATCACCATTTTGGATCAAAAAATCATAGTATCTATTTGGCTGACGTAGTACTCTACCAAATTGCCTTAAAAGTGCAGGTTCAGTAGGCTCTAGATCTGATCAAATCAAATCCGATTTAGGTTCAGATACTTGTGTTGGTTCTTCCACCTATCAAACTTCCTAAAGCTCGATCTTAGAGGCATTAGTCCCATCACCAAGAAACTTCTTTTCTAAAAAGATTATCTTAAGGATGACAAATATCTTTTGTTCATCAGCTAAGTAGAAGTAATATTCTTTGGCCTCTTTTGGATACCATATAAAGCTATACTTGTCAGACCTAGGTCCAAGCTTGTCTGTTACTAAATGTTTGATATAAGCTGGACACCCCCAAATCCTAAGATACAAGAGTACTAGCTTACGTCCTGTCCATATCTCATATGACATTTTAGAAATAGACTTACTCAAAATCTTATTCAGAATATAACAAGCTGACTCGAGTGCATATCCTCAGAGGAAGATCAATAGATCGACAAACCCCATCATAGATTGAACCATGTCCAACAAAATTCGATTCCTCCTTTCGGACACACCATTATGCTATGGTGTTCCAGGATGAGTCCATTATGAGAGAATCCCATTCTTCCTAAGATATGTCAGAAATTCACTAGAATGGTACTCACCCCCTGAGTTTTAATACTCCTTTTAGTTTGCTTTTCTACCTCATTATAGAATAGTTTGAATATTTCAAATGACTCTGACTTATGCTTCATTAAATAGACATATCCATACCTCAATAGATCATCCGTGAAGGTCATAAAGTAGAAATATCCACCTCTAGCGCTTGTACTCATGGGTCCACATACATCAGTATGTACTAGACCCAGAAGTTTACTAGCTCATTCATCCTTTTCAATAAAAGGTGACTTGGTCATTTTTCCAAGAAGATAGGACTCACAGGTCAAAAGTAATTCACAATCACTGATCTTAAGAATTTCTTCTTGAGCCAACCTATTTATTTTGTTCTTGTTGATGTGACCTAGTCTATAATATCAAAAGTAGACATCTGACACTTCATCTATTCTAGGATATTTACTAGAGGTTTGGACTACATTAACAGGCTATGATAATAGATAAATTTTGTTAATCAATTGTCCAACACAAACCGTAACACCATTTAAAATGATATCACAAAATTTTTTTTTTTTCAAAAACTAATAACTGTTCTTGGACAAAAGGCCTATAGAAATTATATTCAATAAAAAACTTAGATAAAAGTGACAATCACTAAAAATAACTCTATGAGAATTGATTATAAAGTTTATGATTCCTAAAGCTAGAATTGAAACTTATCTTCCATCTCCAATGTTCAAGAATCTCTTGCCTTCACCAAATCTCCTATTGACCTATAAACCATGCATCGAATTACAAATATGATAAGGGCTTCCAATATCTAATACCCAGACTGTAGTATTATAAACTGAGAAGTTGCAAGGTATTATCATATAATTACCTTGTGTAGCAACTACTTGCTTCCTCCTCTGCTTGTTCAGGTCTAGGGTGGCAATGTACTGAGGATAGTTTTTCTTTCAATGCCCCTACTTCTTGCAAAAGAAAAACTCTGCATGGCTCTGATCAGGCTTATGCTTCTTGGTCTGATCTTGTGCAGACGTTCCAGCATGCGACTTCACCTTCTTATTATTCTTCTTCTTATTCTTCTTTTCTTTATTAAAGGGTCGACTAGAAGAAGATCCTCCGACAACATTCACTGACCCCTTTTAAAGCTAATGATCCTTTTCAAAGTTCTACAGCAATCCCAATAACCCATGGTAGTTCACTACAGGCTTTGTCATTCTGAAATGAGTAAGAAAATGGAGGAAGGACTTGGGCAAAGAATTCAGGATCTTATCCTTCCCGAGCTGCTCATGCAGGAGAAAACCTAGCTTACTTAGGCATTCAATCATCTCGATCACATACAATACATGATCAGTGACGGACGTCCTATCCCTCATACGAGCATTGAAAATGGCACAACTAGTTTTGTGCCTTTCAACATCATCAGATGTGCCAAAAAAGTTATTCAACATTTGAAGCATCTCGTCAGATTAGGCATTCTCGAACCTATGGCTAAACTCATCATTCATTGCTGCCAGCATGATGCACTAAATGGTGGTACGGTCATTGAGCCACTTCTAGTAAGTGTCTCGGACTGCTCCTCTAGCATTCGAAGTTGGCTCCTCAGGTGCCAGATCAGTTAATACATACAAGATCTGCTCATGCTTTAGGATGATCTTCAACTTTCGATACCAACTATCAAAGTTGGGTCCCATAAGTTTATCATTATCCAACAATGACCAAAGCGATAAGATAGTGGCCATGTCTTCACAAAAGAAAGACCATAGATCTAATTAGTATATGAATTATTTACTCTAAAGACTTGAACTTTAGTCTAAAGGTTCTTCCACTATTTTGCTTGAATCGATAGCCTCTAACTCCAATTCAAGAAATTACCCCTAATTTTTTAGTGGATACTAGAATCCACATAGACTACACACGAGCCCAACTTTGGTTGGTCAACCCATGTGCACCTATAGGTAGATTCATAACCAATTGTTTCACTAAATGACTTCTACTAATTTAATTTTTACCCTAAAAATCTAATCAGTAAGCTTTGACCTCCATTGAAATGATTTAGTTAGATCCAAAAATTAACATGACCATATTTGGTACATTAGACCAATGAATGATCAGGTCCAACTTTGGTCGGCCAACCTGACCACCATTAGAAAGACACGATCAAATTATCATATTATAAATGATAATTTTATTAGTCAATAAGCACCAGGTCTTTGGACCTCCAATGATTATTAAACTAATGAACCCATTATCACTCAACTTAATGAGAGGCTATGACTAAGTTATCACCATAACTTTATCATTTTAAGGATCTAATAATTTTAGAGAATTTTATTAATTAATTTTAAAAAAATTAACCAGCCAATTTGAATCCTTTCACTGACTTCATCAAGTCAGTTAAAAAAGGATCTAATTCAAGCCGATAAAAGGAGCACCTAAATCAGTCAAATTGATTTACCTAATTGACATGGATGAGCCCAAATCACCAAGTGGTTTAATCAAAACCTAGTTCACCAAGATGACCAGATAAGTGAGATCAGTAGAAAGGATATGCCATTAACTCATCAAAGACTGAATCAGTGCGAGTAGCTTTTAATTAAAAATCATTGGTTTGAGCTACCAGACTTACCATAGACACCATCTAGTTCATTAGGTTCAATTTGACCAACCTAGCAATTTTAGGTTTGACCACATAACTGATAAGTATCATAAATTCACCAATAAAAATATTAATTTATTAATTAATTTATATTAATTTTTAAGAATTATTAATCAATTTATATATAATTTTTCAAAAATTCATATTTTTATTAATTAAAAAATTAATTAAAAAATAATAAAAATTAATAAAAATTAAAAAATAAAATTTTATTATCAATAGAAAGAGCTCATTTTTTTGATCACAATGAAATAAATTTCAAGTAAAACGGAGCTAAAATGAAAAAGATATGAATTTTTAAAAATATAAAATAAATAAAAATTAAATAAAAAAAGAAAATGGCTCAGCCGGCTCCGCAAGCCGAGCCACCAAGCCAAGCCAAGCCATCAAAGCCGACTCAGCCATTGAAGCCATCAGCCAGTCCACGATCCAGGCGTGGACCGCCAGCTCAGCAAAATCCGGCGAATCAGAGCTTGCCACGTGGTGGACCTAGACCCCTAAAGGGTCTACAGAAATTTATCGCGGCTCACAAGGGTAATTTAGTCTTTTCACTCGACAATAGAGGTGCTGATTGGTTGCAGCGTGCGGTGCGGCCGATCCACGCGATCCATGGGAATAGTGATTACGCGATCGGACGGATGTGGTTGTTTGCGGTCATGATCGGACGGTTGTGGTTGCTTTCCGATTTGATTCAGCTGCAAACATCACGTGAATCACCATCGAACGGCAGCGCTCGATCCAGGCGATGATCCGATGGTCCAGAAAGCTCCTGACGGTGATCAAACTCTCAAGCGCATGATTTGCGGCCAGATTTCCTCCATCAAGCATGATCCAACGGCCAGAATTTAATCCGACCCGATCTGAGCTGATCTGCATCCGATTTTGATGATTTTTGGATAGTTGGATTTTCGTTGAATGGCTGGATTTTATCAGATTTATCAGAGATGTATCAGAGCTATTTTGATTCAAATTTTACTCGAATTCTTTTATATTTTGACGATTACAAATGCCATTAGTCCCATATTGCCTTTAGAAAAAATATCCAGCCCCCCTAGCACTATAAAAAGGACCCTAGGCCTCCAGAAATCAATATCTCCGATCAAGGTGAAGCTTTGGTACAGGGCGAAGCCAGGCTATGGGTTAAAGGCTGCTTCGAAGCAATGGGTGCCGAGAAGAAGAGCCGAGCTTCTACACCATCTTTCTGCCAATGCCGATCCAAGATCAGAGATCAGGCTATTTTATTCTTTTTAAATTCTATATATTTAAATTTTAAAATTTTAATTAATAAAAATTTTATTTTTTACACTTTAATTTCTTACTTTTTATTTTTATTGCAATTTAATTTCTGCACTTTAAATTATTGCTTTGCAAGTAGATGCTAAGATCTAACTAGTAGATCTTAGTACCAAGTTTAAATTTCTGCACCTTTTAAATTTTGCTTTTTATTTTTCGACTTCACTTTTGACCCCAAAACTCTTCTTTTCTTTTTCTTTTAAAAATCAAAGATTTCAAATCTAAAATACTACCTTTCCTGTGGATTCGACCCGACTCACTACTATCTACGCATTTTCAATGATTTTAATAAGTCAAATTAAACTGATAAACATGGTGTCTTAACGACAACATCACGTTCCTATCAATAGCTACAACTCAAGTCCATTTGGTCCTCATTAAAAGCATGGGCATGACCAACTACAACTATCGTAATTTGGTTTAAAGAGTTCTTGACCTAATCTAAATCAATATTTGATTAAATTTGATCAATTACTCTAATTTAGTTTATTCTTTAACTAACCTTAAATCTAATCCAATTAATGTATCTAATTTGACTAATTCGATAATCCACATTTTATGATCAATGACTTAGGATCTTTAATTCATAATTCTAGATCCTAATTCATTATACTTATTTCTCAATTAAGTTTAAGACTGAGGATTGGGATTCAACATTTCGAAAAATAATTCTCAAAATTTTTGAAAGATTCTTTACATCATAGCACTGTTTCACTAAATAAGTTGACTCATTTCAAAAATAAGTTGGCTTATTTCATAAACAAGCACTAGATGTAGGCTTGATCACATAAATCTAGCCATTTATAACATTTAGCCAACTTCTTAGTCGAGTTGGTTCGGATCCCATCCGAGCTGGCTCGGTTCCTATGATAGCCGACTCGAGCAAAAGGCCATCATTCTAGAAACCGAGCCGACTAGAGCCGACTAGGATATCTCGACACACTGGTCGAGTTGGCTTGATTCCTGAAAGAGCCGGCTCGATGGGCAAATAGAACCTTCCTAAGATCATGTTCAGGTTTAATCTAGAACTATGTACTCTACATAAAAAATCATAAAATTATTTAGATCTAATCTAAATACTAATTTATGATAAGATTTAGATTAAACCCTTCAAACACATCATAAAAAATTATTAAATCTAATCTAAAATTTTTATGATCAATTTCATAGATCGCAACGTACCAGAACAATCTCTCCACTATAAGGGATAAACCTTACAGTAGGATAACCTACAGTCCATACAATCATCATTTTTATTTTTTAGATCAAATTATTATTTAGATCATAATCTAAAAATAATCTAAATCATGCATATATAATACATCAAAGAACCTTGCTCTAATATCATTTGTAAGAAAGCATGTCAGGTTACTAGCTCTACTTTCGAAAACTTTTTCCATAAAACATATATAGTAAAAACTATTATTAATTAAATTAATAATAAGAGTTATAGATCTAATTTAAAAATCTTACATAAACTAGATCTAATGTATCATATATGCATGCACATCTAAAAATAAAAATAGCAACTAGAGTAAAACTATTTTTACTGCTCTATGTGTTTAGAACACACTACCATTTTGCGAGTAGATGGACTTCGTAATCAAATCTTCTTGGTGTAGATCTAATCACCGCGATGTAGCCACACAAGCATCTAACCTCCATGGGTAATCTACGTGAGGCCCTGATCTCGATCAGCTCCTCCCGAGTGCTAGCTCAGTATAAATTTTCAATGGCTAATTCCAGATCAAACTCCTTCGATCTTGCTTCATGGTCTCTTCAGATGCTCTAGATTGTCGATGAATGTAGAAGATATGTAGTGGAGGATTTCACCAAGATCTATGAACTCATGACCCTCGTAACTCACAGATTTGATTTCCAAAACCCTAGGTATAGATCCTAGGGTATGAACTCACCCAAATACCCTTTGTGCCTAGTTTTTTCTCATGCATGCAGAGAAGAGACTTTCTCTTCTCTGGTCTCTCTTTTCTTCATCATTCGCACATCCCAAAAATTCCATGCATAAAATGATGTGCTAGCTCTAGAGAGTTAAGGAGGGTTTTAGATAAGATGATTGGTTTGGTCATTTAAACTCAAACTCCTTTGAACTTGAATAACAACCAGCAAATCTTATCTAAATGGGGTGTGAGAAAGGAGGGCACATGCCCTCCCTTGCATGAAAAATATTCATGAGAAACTTCTTTCTCATGGAGAAAGGATGGCGCAGATTTTGGTGATGGGTTGGAAGACTAGTCAAACTAGTCTCATTATTTGACATCCAATTAAATCAATCCAATCCAAATTGGTTAAGCCCAATTAGATTAGAATAAACCCAACTTATTTAGGCTTAGTTAGGCTTAGTTAAATCCTAATCAAATCAAAAATCAATCAAGCCAAACTCCTGATCTAATTAGGGATTAAACCTCCTTTATGATTAGATCATCTTATAACCTAATCGGATCAAATCCAAATGAATCCAATTCAATTGGTTTTGATCCAAAAATAATCACTCAATCAAATTGAGTTAATTAGTGATTAAATCACTAATTAAACTTCTTTTGATCAGCCATTAGATCAGATAGAAACCTCTTTTTGTGTGTAATCCCATAGGTTCAAACCTAAGCTGGTAGCACAAGAACCAATTTCTTATACTAATCAAAGTGACCATCTAGCAATAATATCTGATATTTGAATAGGTCAAATAGTACAATCATAACATTCAAAACCTATATGAATATGGTTACCACATAATTCATCCCTCTGACCATTATGCATAAGATGACTTGGGGTTTAACTATCAATCCTAGAAGATACATCCAAATTGTGTCTCAAAGCAATTAGTCTTGTGACCCTTTACTAGGACTATCCTAGCCAAGTCTTTGCTAAATTAAAATACTATTGAACATAACTCCTGAGTCCAGGAGTGGTCAATCCCATCTTGACTCATGCACCAACTCCTCAAGTACTTGATTGTACTCAGAAACCTTCCATCATTGAATTAAAAATTCAGATAGTCCGGCACCAAAGTACAATGAGTTGCTTGAAAGTCACTATGGTGATCTTAGATCGGAGGGACACTTACATCAGAGTAATTTTTGATGGTAAAAAGCTCTAGAGTCGGTCACGTTCAGTGCAGATGTATCCCCATATCTCACCTGCATGCCATACCAGTGTCTCCACACTCCTTGGTTAAGAAGACAACCAATCTATATGGCACACAATAATCTATACTCGATAAATATTATCGTCCTTAGTAACAACACATCATTTGATCGCAAACTATTTTATGAACTAAATAATAAATTCTGCTTTATCAATTCTAAATAGTTCTAAGGACTTCATCACAATAGACATGAGTTCATTAGAAGATGAAAGATTTATGATGAAAAAAATTAGAATAACTTTTATTCAATTAATAATTTATATATAATTATATAAAATATCTCAATCATCAATAGGCTGATGATTGGCTTTGGGATATTTTTTCCATCAGCTTCTTTATCACTATCAGCACTTGGATCTTTGTGGCATTCAGAGGAGCATAGTTATGAAATCTTCTTAGGGGTAGTTTTACCATGGTCTTCTATCCAAGCTTCTTCGTTGATGAGATCGAGGGGGAGTTTAGGCTCATTTGTGCTATGGAGAGATTCGAGAGCATGGTCGATCTTTACTCGACTTTTCTTCAATTATGGGCTTGCTGGATTCGCCCACCTACTACTCTTTCATGTCTTCTTCATCTTTCAATCGAAAGGCTTTCTCCGCTCAAGCATAGCCTTCGGCCTGGGCTAGCATGTCAGCAAAGTTCTGAAGGTACTTCTTCTCCAAGAAAAAAAGAAGATCATTCTTCTGGAGGCCGCCCTTTAGTGCGGCCATGGCAACAGATTAGTGCAGATTTCAAACCTTCAGGACAGCAGCATTGAAGCGGTTGACATAGGCTCAAATAGACTCTCCTTCATTTTGCTTGATGTTGATGAGGAAGTCCGAACCTCATCTCTAACGATGATTGCTAATGAAATGAGCCACAAATTCATGGCTTAGCTGATCAAAAGAAAAGATGGTATCCAGTTTGAGGCTCGAGTACCAACTTCTTGCTGCTCTCTTTAGAGTGGAGATGAAAGCTAGGCAAAGAATGATGTCAGGTGCACCATGGAGCAGCATCATGGTCCGAAAGACCTCAAGATGGTCGACCAGATTGGATGTCCCGTCATAACTCTCCAATTAAGAAAGCTTAAAGTTCGATGGGATGGGCTCCTTCATAATTCAAGTAGAGAAGGGGGGATCAATGCAGATGTAATTATTATGGACTGAGGCAACATGGTGGAGCTCTTTGATCTACCATCTCATCTCTTGGAGTTTTTGATCGAGAACATCATCTCGATCATAGATCTCGAAGGGGCACTGGCTGGAGATGAGGAGAGCTTCTTCAGGAAAGGAATCATGATCGAAATAAGGACTCTCCGCTCTCTACTTCTCCTTTCCAAGGGTTACAGGCCTGCCCACCTAGGTAGGCTTTTTTTATGCCAGTTCTTAATGTTTTGGTAGGGACTTCTCTGATGAAATTGGTGCCGAGGGCTGCTGCATGGCCTGCACCATTTTGGTGAGGCCCCTAACCTACTATACCAATAGGTTGAATTGCTCTAGATCCACCATGGCTGCTAGTGGAGGGGGCTATGGTGTCGATAATGGGATCAAAGCAGGCGGATCTAAACCAAATCTGGTAATGGATGCAGTAGATCATTGGGTCGTTATCTTCTTTGGTGGCATTTTCATTGAAAAAGAGAGATCAAGAGAAAGAGATCTAAAGAATTAAAGAAGAAAGGAAGAGGGTCAAGTCAATTGAGCACTTCTTTTAGAACAAGGGCTCAAGAGTCTCTTTCTCTAGCACCAATCCTATTGGTATATGAGATCGCTAATGAAACCTACAAACCAAAGCCCAAACTGGAGGTGGATGGCTTTGACAGGACCCTTCGATGCTCAAGTCAATTTTCTGACCAACTGAAATTGAGTACTGAAGAGAAAAAAGAGTAGAGTATGGCAGAGAAGAAGAGCTTAGAGAAAAAATGTATCTCGAGGGTCGCTTATATAGATAGAGCTTATAACAAACTAATGGTAACATCCATAACTATCTGGTAGTAGACTGTTTGGGGCCACGTGGATTTTATTATGGAGGGTAGTGTCCATTATCGCGACGTGCCAGTTTGTTAGGAATTAATGGTTGAAGTTTGGATGAAACTATTATAGTCGATAAAGAGATTCACATCTCGGTAGCTTAAAAGAGGTTCAAACTTTTTTGAGGTCATTTGAATGTTGACTGATATCTGCTGCATTGGAAGTCGAATTTGCATAGATATCGAGGTCCCCCTGTTGTTTAAGCCTGCTCGATTGATGTTCAGGATGTAAGATGGCTAACTTATCCACATGAAAGAAATTTGACTAAAAGAAGATCAACTAAAAGGAGTCTAGTTAGCGACTGGAAGGAGTTCAACTTGAATCGGCTGGAAGGAGCCTGGTTGGCAATGGGAAAGAGTTCGATTGGAAGGAATCTGGTTGGCGACTGGAATGAGTTCGACTAGAAAGAGTTTGGCTGAAAGAAGTTAACTGCTTATAATGGAGGAATTCAGCTACCTTTATTATTCAAGCTTGTCTAGGTGAGGTCCGCAATGTCTTATGAGTTATATGGTAATACTGGCTGAAGTTCGGTCATGATAGCCACCACCGAATGGGGTCACTTGGAGATTAGACATCTTGTCAAACTTTGACAGGAGTGAGTTTATCCCCAACACAATCGAATTGCTAATTGACTTAATTTGATTAAGCCAAAGGGTTGAGATTAAGTTTAATTAAGTAAAATTCAATTAGATTTAGTTTGGGCTTTATTGGATCAAGTTCAGTTGGTTTATTGGATAAGTCAATTACAAGGAAGAACAAGTTCCTATTCAATTAGGACTTGTAAGCACCCAATTTTTAATTTTATTAAAAATTAAACTAGATTTAAATTTAATTTAATCTAATTTAATTATAACATTAATTGGATTAAGATAAACTCTAATCGGGTTATATTAATTTTGATTTAATTGGATTCAAATAATAAGTTGGAACAAGTCAAAACTAGAAGTCCTAGTGTGACTAGGATTTCTCCATCTTGCACCACCTTGCTTTCCATGCCTCTCATACCAATTTTCTTAGAATTTTCATGGAAAATTTTATTTTTAGAGAGTATCCATACCTTTTTTATGTCTTCCATCATTTTAGAAGGAAATTAGTTAAGAAATAAGTTAAAAAAACTAAGTTGTTTTGACCTAGGTCTCTATTGGATAGAGTTTGACAAATCATTTTTCCTTATGTCTTTGAGGAACCAAACCACCTAATTTTTTTTTGATTTTTTTATGAGAAATAGAAGACTTTTGTGCACATATTCCTTAGAGTCCATAAAAAAAAAAAAGGCGGCGACACCCAAGAATTGGGCACCCCAATCCTTGCACAATTTTGTCCTATCTTTCTAGGTATTTGACCTGGACAATGACTCTTTCATAACTCTCTATTTAAAGGGAGTTAGGAAAGGAGTTTTCTATAAGTTTTAGACTTGAGAGAGAGGTTTGGGGCATGGGAAGCTTGGGAACAAAGAGGATCTGGGTTTTTTAGATCATTGTGTCCTGGTGAAAAAAAAGAAGGGAGAAGAAAGGGTTCTTCTCCAGGGTTTTTTAGATCTCTTCTTCCTCTGTTTTGTGACATTTTAGAAGAATATTTTCTCTCCCAAATTCTTTCACATCTTCTTTGATTATTAGAAGTTTCAAGTTGTAGAGAAGAAGATTTTTGATCAGCCATCAAAGAATAATCAACATAGTACTAGCATACTATGCTGATTTCCAATCGCTGGACTTCGGATCAACGATAGAGGCTTCGTGTGGACTTTTCATGAAGATCAAATGCATGTGCGCATTAAAGCAACAATCTCAATCTCGGATCAGCAAGTTCAAAACCCTATCTTGCAAAAGCTAAGAGAGATTCGATCTTTTTCTTCCACTAGATTACATCTAGTCTTAGTTTGATATTGATATGATCAACATCATTAATTTTGTTTAATATTTTTAAATTTAGATTTATTAGCATGCATAGATCATGATATTAGATCCTAGATCTAGGGATTATTTATGTTTTCTAATAAATTAATATGATTAATTTATTGCTTCTACTAATTTAATTTTGAAAAAGTTTCAAAATTCCTAGAAGAAATCCTAGATTTTTCTTTCAGATGGACAATCGGTCCAAGATCATTTCTTGACGATGATCAAGAACTTAGAAAAGCTTGAGAAGCTCTATGTTATAATGGATAAGGGCTTGCAAATTGATGTGATCCTATAGTCCTTGACTGATTCATATGAACAGTTCATCATGAACTTTCATATGAAAAAGCCCCAATGCATCCTAGCTAAGTTAATGAATATACTGATTACTGTTGAACAAACTATGAAAGGTTCAAAGGGCTCGGTTCTTACTATAGAGTGGACTTCCACAAAAAGAAAGTTTTTTAGAAAGAAAAAGAAGTCAGAAGCAAAAGGTTAAGGGAAAGAAGAAGAATGAGGGAGAATCGAAGAAGAAGATCGTAGACAAAGAAAAATATTTTTGCTACAACACTGACGGCCATTAGAAGTAGAACTATCCTTTGTACCTAGCCAGCCTGAAGAACAAGAAGGACGTAATTTCTTTTGGATGTATGCTCGTCATTAAGACTAACCTTATGGTTTCTTCTGTATCTAGTTGTGCTTGACTCTGGTTCTAGTACTCACTTGTGCACTTTTATGTAGGATCTTAAGGAGAGCAGGAGGCTGAGTGATGGTGAAATGATCTTGCACGTCGGAAATGGAGCAAGAGTTGCTACTATGGTCGTGAAAATCTATCCTCTTCGACTACCATCTAGATTAGTTTTAGTTCTTAGAGATTGTTACTTTATGCCTGCTGTAAGTAGAAATTTAATTTCTATTTCATATTTAGCACAAGAGAACTTTGTAATTAGTTTCTTTAAGGACCACTATATGATTCTTTATTAAAAAAAAAAATTATAATCGATTTCTTAATTAACGGTCTCTATTAGTTATATGTAGATGTTTCAATTTTTAATGTTGAGAAAAACGTGAATGCCATAGGATCAAAATGACCTAAGGATAGTATCAATGAAAGGTATATATGGCACCTTAGGCTAGGTCATATAGCAGAAGATAGGATTAACAAATTAAAGAAATTTGGACTAATGGACCTATTGACTTCTAAGTCATATCTAATTTGTGAGTCATGCCTTCAAGGCAAGATGACCAAGTTTTCTTTTGTCGGCATGAAAATAAGGGCCACGGACCTACTTGTCCTGGTACATATAGATGTGTGCGGCTCATTTGATGTGCCGGCTAAGACAACTTTTTCTACTTCATTATCTTTATCGATAATCTATCTTGGTACAGGTATGTGTACCTGATGCGACACAAGTTTGAAGCCTATGAAAAGTTTAAGAAATTCAAACATAAAGTGGAAAAGCAAATCAGAAAGCCCATTAAGATTCTTCGATCAGATCGAGGAGGTGAATACCTTAGTCAGAAATTTTTGAACTCTCTCAAGGCTAATAGCATAGTCTTACAAAAGAATCCACCTAGAATGCCTCAACTCAATAGAATTTTAGAATGGAGAAACCAGACTCTATTAGATATGGTCTGATCTATGATAAGCTTCACGAATCTTCCTGAGTTTTTTTTGGAATATAGATTAATGATAGTAATTTACCTACTGAATAATGTTCCATCTAAAATCATTCCTATCATACCATATGAGATATGGTATGATAAAAAATCAAGTCTGAATTATCTCAAAATTTAAGGTTGTCCAGCCTACATCAAAAAATAGCAGGCGGATAAGTTAGAGTCTAGGTCCCTTAAAGCTCAATTCATCAGATATCTTAAAGAGTCATTAGGATATTATTTCTATCTTTCAGAAGATCATAATATGATTGTGAGTCAACATGCTATTGTTTTGAAAAAAAGTTTGTTCAAGATGGTGGCATCGAAAGATAGATCAGACTCAAGAAAAAGTTTTCGAAGAGCAATAAGCCAAGGAACCTAAGGAACCCAATCAATCTGAGCCAATCCATACACTACCTCCACCTCGTAGATCAAGTAGGGTTTATCGTCCTACTGAGAGGTACTTAGGTACTATTCAAGTGGATTTAGAGAAAATGTTCCTCACAAAAAATGAGGTTCATGGTGATGATTCCAAAATCTATAATAAGGCAATATCAGATATTGACTTCAAGAAATGGCAAGTGGCGATGAAGTCAGAAATTCACTCAATACGCTCGAACCAAGTCTGGATCATGGTAGATCTACCTAAAGGTATAGTATCTATTGGGTGCAAATGGATCTTTAAGAGAAAGATAGATGCAGATGGAAATATGAAGACATTCAAAGCTAGACTCATGGCGAAAGGGTATAGTGAGTGCGAGGGTATTGACTATCAAGATACCTTCTCTCCAGAGGTCATGCTTAAATCCATCCACACATTGCTTATTTTTGTAGCCTATTTTGATTACGAAACATGGCAAATAGATGTAAAAATGGCATTCTTAAATGGATATCTTAAGGAAGTTATCTATATCGAATAGCCACTTGATTTTACATCCGATCATGGTGATCACAAGGTCTGCAAGCTACAAAATTTTATTTATGGACTTAAGCAAGCATCTCAGAGCTAGAATGCTCATTTTAATGATGTGATCAAATTATTTAATTTTATCAAGAATGAAGATGAACCATGTATTTTTAAGAAGATCGATGGGAGCGTTATTGTCTTCCTCGTACTATACGTGGATGATATCCTCCTAATTAGGAACGACATTTCCATGTTGAGCTCAATCAAAGTGTGGTTATTGAAGGAATTTTCTATGAAAGACTTAGGAGAAGCATCCTTCATTTTGGAGATTAAGGTCTATAGGGATAGACTGAAAAGGTTGCTGGGTCTCTTACAGAAGATGTACATCGAAGAGGTTCAGCATGAAAAACTCCAAAAGAAAAATAGTGTCCTTCAAACATGGCATTCATCTATCCAAAAGGATGTGTCCCAACATACCTGAGGAGATTGAACACATGAGCAAGATTTTTTATGCTTTGGTAATAGGGAGCCTCATGTATGCCATGCTATGTACACGATCTGATATCGTCCATGCTGTGAGTGTCACAATCAAGTGTCAGTCAAATTCAGGTGAGCACTGAACTTCTATTAAATGTATCCTTAAGTACTTGAGAAGGACTAAGGATATATTTTTGATCTTTGATAATGGAGATCTCTAGGTCTAGGGGTATACTGACTCAGACTTTATGTCTAATATAGATAATTAAAAGTTGATATTTGATAGTCTATTCTTGTGCAATGATGGTGCTGTAAGCTAGAAGAGTTTCAAGCAGACCATGACAGCAGACTCCACCATGAAAGCATAATATATCACTACCTTGAAAGCTGTGAAGGAGACATTCTGATTCAAGAAGTTCATTGTAGAGCTTGGAGCGATGCCATCAGATATGATCCCTCTATATTGCACAACAATGGCAACATAGCCCTAGCAAAGGAGCTAAAGTCTCATCAAAAGTCCAAGCACATCAAGCGGCGGTATCATCTCATCTATAATTATCTCGAAAAGGAATACGTTGAAGTCAAGAGAGTCGACATCAAAGATAATGTGGCTAACCCACTGACGAAACCATTGATCCAGCAGAAGATCGAAGCGCACCTTGAGAAGAAGGGACTTAAATTTGTAGCTAATTGGCTTTAGGTCAAGTGGGAGTTTATTAGATCAGTACCCTAGATGCCAGATTGGCTGATACTTTGTAAAATACTTTCTAGGAGCATTTTTCTAATTTTAACTTAAAATTAATAAACAAATTATTTTCTATCATATTGTATATTTAAAGTATCTATGATATATCCTTTAAGTTAATAGGTTTGATAACGCATATTTTCAAGAGTTGAAACTTTAAGGCATGTATTATCATAATTAACTAATAAATTACTATTGATCGTAAGATCATCATGAGGATAATGATCAATCCAAAAGATTGATTTATGATCGCTTTCTTAAGATAGATAAGTTTTAATTCTATGGTGTAGAGACACCAGAGCAAGAGTATAAGTACTTGTTAAGAATAAGAGCACTGAGCATAACTACCTCGAGCAATCATAAGGGAGTCTACCTTCTCATCGATGACTAGCTTGATACTGTAGTTGTGTATCTAGTTTTTTGACCTGAGGTACATCGACAGTTTACCTTGAGTGTGTTATAGTTTGACTACACTATAACTCGGTCTTCTTGCCATTCAAAATCTTGAGGTGTGTGTTGGCTATAGCATATTCATTGTAGGAATTAGATAGCACTAATAGGGGATCTATCAATCCCGACAAAAAAGGAGTAGTCCTATGATGATCATGAGATCGAGTCCTTAAGCCTATGGTCATGATAGTATAAATTAATAGAAAGAAGTTTCTATTAAGATTTCACATTGGACTCCAGTCGAATGATTTATTCATATGATGGGTGTTAGGTCTAATGAGAGTGCACCTTGACGTTGATCCTATCGAGGCTTATGATAGAAGAACCCAATCACATAGGTAGCTACCTTGAGAGGTTTGTATTTAGTTCTGATGGGTTACTACCATATACTACTAGGTATCACTGGTAGATTTTGGGATCAATTAGAATTATCTCGATGATTGATGATTCTAATTAGGTGAATCAAAAGAATTCTAGTCCATCGAAAGATATTTCGATGATGTCGATAATGGAGATCATGATATATCAAATTACCATATAGAACTAAACCTAACTGGATCATATAAATAAGGGTTTGGATTTGAATATCATCAATTGGGCTAACCCAGTTTGATTGATTTGGATTAGATCCAATCAGGTTCAAGAAATTCATGCTAGCACATGATTGGCCCAACTTTCTCCTTCTGTTGTCATTCTAGTTCATCTTGACTAAGTCAAATTTGATTTGGCTCTTCCAAGAATCCTATATGAGTTTGTCCTGGTCTGACTGGAGCTTATCCAGATTAGATCTAGGCTTGTCTTGGCCTGATCAGGGCTTGTCTTGGAGAGTTGAGGGTTTTTCTTAAAATCCTAGAAAGGATGTCAGGACAAGGCCATTTTGATCCGATCTTTGCAAGAATTAAGGGAGTAGACATGCGCCCCCTAGAATTCATCTAGGAGCACATGTCCCTAGGTATTTTTCATGGAACAAAAGAGAGTGCATGCTCCCTTATGGCATGCACCCATTGTGGATAAAGGAAGAGGAATTTTGATAAGATCAAAACTCTAGGATTTTGTTGTTTGTGCCAAACCCTTCCCTCTTATCCCATCTCCATGCCATTTTTTCTAATGTTTTGTGTGATAAAATTTAGAATAAACTAGGTGTGGGTGTGAGAGGCTGATAGGAGTCCTTCTGCTTTAACCAAAAAGGTTGCTTAAAGCCTTAGGACTCTAGGGCTGCACATAAGTCTATAAATAGACCCTGATCAAAGGTGTTTGATCATTGCAATTAATCTATAGTGAAGCCTTGCCCCTTTCTCCATCTTCATGCTCCCTCTCTCTGATCTTCTCCCTCTTCTCCATGCCCAAGGAGTTGGGTGAAATAGCAAGAGAAGATCAAGGCCCTGCAGGCGTAAAGATCAAGCGAAGCAGTTTCAGTTCGTGTGACGGACGTGCTACTATCGGAGATCATTTTTGAAGGTGCACCAGAAGTTTTTATATCTAATCTTTTAAGATCAGATCTAGAAGGAGAGGATGTTCAGATCTAACTTGAGTGGACTTTGGTAGAGGCCGGACGCATGCGCGGCTCAAGTCGGAACCTCAAACTTCATCAGATCATCGATAGAGTAAATAGTTTACCCAACAAGGTAATATTAGATATTACTAGATTTAATTTTAATTTAGATTTTATATTCAGATCATTCTAATCAAATCTAAGAACTCTCATATCTGATAGGATTATAAGAAAAATTTTTAAAAATTTTGCTATAGATCTGATCAGATCAAATCGATCCTCTTGCAGGGAAACTACATTTTTCTTCAAAAGAGAGTAGGGGATGGTTTCTGGGACAAAACCTAGATGAGCTACCTTCCTAGGCTTGGTTTCATTCCTAGGGCTGAGGTTAAGGGAGCATGGATTAGATGGTCTCCTAGAACTAGTGGATCAGAAAATTTTGGAAGTCGGTTTGGATCAAACAAAATCAAGAAAAACACACTAAAACTTGAAAGAAATTGGTGACAAAATTTTGAGAAACCAAGAAAGAATGGCTAACCCTCCCCGAAAAACTCCTAAAGGATGAAAAACAAAAGAAAAATAAGAAAATGCAAGAGAAGAGTTAGAATGCTAACCTAAATAGAATGAAGAGATTGGTGGTGCTACCGGAACGATGAAGGAAGGATAGAAGGGGCGTCAAAAATTAAAGAGACCATAGAAGGAACAAAATGAGACACTCAGGTTTGAGGAAGATAGAAGGCAGAGAAAAAATAGAGAAGAATAACCATAGTAGGGAGAGAGAAGGGGAGGATGCTTAAATTGGCAAGAGAAATCCAAGGTTGTTATGATTGTGGATCATCCACATCGAATCTCTACTCTCTACATGTCCTCTTTATCATGGCAACAGTAGACGTTTGATAGGACTATTATGACATCATACATATAGCTCAGTGCTGGGGAAAATTTTAAAAGCTAAGATTGTGTTGAGTCATTTGGCATTAAAGAAGCTTCGAAGCTAGTTCAAATGAGCCAAAACTTTCCATCTCCCGAAGGCAGGAAGCCAGAAGGAACTACGGCAATTGCAAGCTCTCGGTACTCCCTTCGTCCGAACTTCGAGTCGGGAGTAGAGGGACAAGTGTTGGAGGTAAAGTAGCTCCTGCTGAAGTCCCATCAGAAGTCCGATCTTGATATAGTGCCAACTATAGTTGTGGAAACCAAATCCAAACCTCGACCAAGTCGATCTCCTAGTCTTGGCAAATCCTTGAAGATCGACCTCCAAAGATGATTGAGCCTAGGGCTTCATTCAAGAATGACTCATTCTAGGAATGATAGTAGCCTATGTGGGTGTCCAACCCTATGTACTGGTCGACTTCCTCAATGGAAGTCCTCCTAGCTCCTCCCTAATAACAGCAAACCTTACCAAACCACGTTGTGAACTTCGGCCAAATGAGTTTGGATAGTGAAAGAAGTCCACCATTTAGTTGTCTCCGATCTCTAGCCCGAGGTAGTCAGCAGTCATCATAGATATGGGCCTCCTTCACCATCCAACTTTGACTAGTGGCTAACCTTGAAAAGTGGCTGAACTCTTCCACTCTCCTCTATCGATGGTAAATTTTGTCAATTTCACACCAAGGACCTCAGCTGGATGAACTTGAGTCAGCAAGAGGATCTTGCCATCAATGAGTCCAATCTTCAATTTGGGATAGGTAGTAGCAACTTCACAAGCATTGAAACTCAGTGTTCCTCCATCCCAACATCAAGACGATCTTGAATTCTAGCCAAATTCCACTAGAATGGCTAGAACATCTCCACTGCAGCCTAAAGTGCAGAACCTACCCTTCCCATTCAACCTTCAATTCTCTAGATCAAAATACTTGTGCTTGATCTCTGTCAACCTAGAAGGCAGCCAAGCTCCTGAAAGCTATCAAAAATAGCTCCATCAAGATTCGAATGTAGAGTCTAATCCATGAGCCTACCATCTACAACTTAGGAGCCGACCTTCAAGCTCAATTGGATCGACCTTTAGTTTCAAATCTCAGCATGAATATTACACTACCTAGCCTAGAAACCTTTGACCTTCAGTCTGACCTCCAGCAAACAATACTCAACCGCCAGCAAGTTGCCATAAATGAAAGCTCACTCTCCATAACAAACTCCGAGTGGCTGGAATGGCCCTTTGACATTCTATTATGGCTGTCACCATTAATCTATTATGCACTTCATCTATAAAAGGGACTCTCAAGATATGTTATTCTCTTTAAGCTCTTCTCTCTACTCTAATTCTTCTGTGTACTCCATTTTTGTTGGCTAGGAAGCTAACATGATCATCGAAGGGTCCTATTGGAGCCACCCACCTCTGGACTTGACTTCGTTTTATAGGTCTCCTCGATGAGATCATCTCTCCACCTCTAGCGAACTTTGATGGCCATCTATTTTTTACACCAATAGACCTAATTCACACTAACCCATTAAACTATGTGTTATGATTTTTTATCTTAAGATCTTTAATTCATAATTCTAGATCCTAATTAATAACCCTTAATCCTTAATTAAGTGTTGGGCTGATGGGCTAGGGTTCGGCATTTTGAAAATAATTTTAATATTTTATAAAATATTTTTACAACATGGTTGTGTCTACTAAATGAGTCGACTCATTTCAGAAATAGGTCGGCTCATTTCATAAACATCAATCAGTTGCATGTTTAATTCATAAACTATGCATATAACATAAAACCATGAATCTATCTTAGATCTAATCTAAACTATTCATGATCATAAATTTTAGATTGAAATAATTTTAAATCTACTAAATCATAAATTCTCTTAGATTATATCTAACATATTTATGATTAATTTTTAGATTAGCACATACTAGCATAACCTTTTCACTGTAATAGATAAATCTTATAGTAGGATAACTTTATAAGATCAGTTTATGCGATCTAAATATTTATTTCAGATTTAACTCTAAGATTATAATTTAGATTTAATTTAAATAATCTATCTAAAGCATGCATAAATACAATGTCAATCAAACCTAGGCTCTGATACCAATTAATAAAAAAATCTAGGATTACATGCATAGATTTTGAAACTTTTCAAAAATAGCAGCAAAAAGATTTAGATTAATCATATTAATCTACTAAAGCATATAAAAATACCTAGATCTAGGATCTTATGATATAATACTAACATGTATTAAATCTAAAAATAAAATAAATAACATGAAAAGTATTGATCATATCAATAACTAGGCTAGATCTAATCTAGAACACTATAGAGATTAGATCTCTATACTTGATCATGGGTCGAGAACTCTGCTTGCTATTTTTATGGATGAGGACATCTATTAGAGCCATAGATCATCTAGCCTCTATGAGTTTTCTACATAAGGCTTCAAATCTGATCGGAGATCCAGTCATCGAAAATCCGCGCAACGTGCTAGCACCTTGCAAATCCCTACTTGATAGTTGATCTTTAATCTTCTTCTTCCAATCTCTTAGACCTTCCAAGGAATGAAGACTCAGAGCAAGACTTGAGAGAGATTTTCTTCCTCACTAATCTCTCAAAAGAACATGGAAGAGGAAAATGAGAAACCCTAGAGAAGAAACCCTTTCTTCTCTTCTTTCTTTTCTCTCACCAAGACACACTAGAATTATGTGCTAAAGAAACCCCACGCCCAAGAGCTCTCTGCCCCCAATATTCCCATGCCTAATACCATGACTATCGATGAAACTCTCATTAAAATGTCATGCCCAACCTCTACTTAAATAGGGAGAAAAGGTAGAGTCATAGTCTAGGTCAAATACCTAGTTAGGACATTTTCCAATGTAGGAAACATTGGGGCCCCCAACTTTTGTGCACCTCCTTATTTTCCTTGTGCATGGGATACCAGCAAGGAGTGCACAAAACCTTCCCTTTTCTACCAAAAAAATCATATCAATATCTAATTTAATTGGGACCATCTTTTGGATAGAGTTTGGAAATTGTCAAACTCTATCAAATAGAGTTCTAAGTCAAAACAACTTACTTATTTGGACCTGGTCCAAAACAAATTTCCAAACCAGATAAAGGAGGATAAAGGAGCATGCATGGCCTTCTCTGGGCACGAGAAATCTCATGCTAAAAATCAGAACAAGGGGCATGGGCGTGGGGAGTTTGGCATAAGAGATGAGAGAGAGTCCCAATCCAACTAGGCTCTTTAGTTTTCTTTGGTCAAACTAAGATTTTAAACTCAATTAAATTAGGATTGATGCAACCTAATCAAAGATCATTCTAGTCTAACTAGGAGCCCATTTAAATCAAATTAAATCATATTTAAATTTAATTTAAATACTATCTAACTAGAAATTAGGTGCACACAAGCTCTAATTGAATAGAAAATTGATGTTCATTGCAATTGACTTATCTCATAATCTAATTAGACCTGACTTAATCAAGTCCAAACCAAATCAAATTAAATCTCATTTAATTAGACTCAATCTCAGCCCTAATGCTCAATCAAATTAAGCCAATTAGCAATCGAATTGCTAATTAATCTTCCTATAATACTTGCACTAGATCAAACATCAATCATATTAATTGTTTGATCCTAAAATGATTCATAATCATTGATCAACCATTCGATTAAATTAAACTCTCTAATGCATGTGACCCCATAGGTTCGAACCTAAGCTAGTAGCATAAGAATAAATTCTTGTACCAATTGAAGTGACCATCTAGCAATGATATCCATCATCTGGATAGGTCGAATGTATATAAAGCAATATTCTAGAATCCATGTGAATATGGTTATCATATAACTCATCCCTTTGATCTCTATATTTAGGATGACTTAGAGTTAAACTATCAACTTTGGAATAGTGCATCCATAATGTGTTTCAAAGCAATTAGTCATGTGACTCCTCACAAAGACTATCCTAGCCAAGGTTTTGCTAAATTGAAAATATAATTGTACACAATTCCTAAAACCAGGAGTGATCAATCCTATCTTGACTCACTCACTGATTTTACAAGTACTTGACTGTGTCCAAAAATCTTCGATCACTAAATTAAAAATTTAGATAGTCTGGCATCAAAGCACAGTAAGTTGCTTGAAAGTCACCATGGTGATCTCAGGTTAGAGGGATACTTATACCTATATTCCTTCAGAGCAATTTTTGATAGTAGAATACTCCAAAATTGGTCATGTTTAGTGACAATGTACCCCTACATCTTATCTACATGCCATACCAGTGTTAATATACTCCTTGGTTAAAAGGACAACCAACCTATTGTTAGATATATGTGCCCTAGAAGCCAGAATTAGCTGACACTTGTAATACACTTCTAGGGGCAAAATTATAATTTTGACTAAAATCAATAAATGGATTATTTTCTATCACATATGTGTATTTAGTGTCTGTGATACATCCTTTGAGTTAATGGTAATGATAATTCATATTTTCAAGAGTTGAAAATTTAAGACATGAATAATCATTATTAACTCATAAATTGCTCCTGACCATAGGATCATCACGAGGATGGTGATTGATCCGGAAGGTTGGTGTACAATCGCTTCTCTTTAGTAGATGAGTCTTGAGTCTACGGTGTGGAGACACTGGAGCGAGAGTACACTACTCGTTAGAAAATGAGGGCACTGAGCGTGACCACCTTGAGTAGTCATTAGGGAGTCTACCTTCTCGTCAATGACTGACTCGATGCTGCAGTAGTATGTCTGGTTCCTTGACCTGAGATGCATCGACAGTTCACCTTGAGGGTGTTATAGTTTGACTATACCATTACTCGGTCTCCTAGCCATATGGAACCCTGAGGTGTATGTTGGCTATGACATGTTCATTGTAGGAACTGGATTGCATCAAGATGGAATCTATCTACCTCGGTGGTAGAGGAGTAGCCCTATGATGATCATGAGAATCAAGTCCAGAAATCCATGGCCATGATAGAGTGAAATAATAGAAAGAGTTTCTATTTAGATTTTCACATTGGACTCGAATCGAATGATTACATCATATGACAGAGACTAGGGTTTGACGAGTTCACCTAAACCCTAATCTGATCGGGGCTTAAGATAGAAGAACTGAATCACATAGGTAGCTGCACCAAGAGGTTCGCATTCAGCTCTGATGGGTTGCCACCATATACTGCTAGGTGTCACTGGTGGATTTTGGGAGCAATTAGAATAATTTAGATGATCGATCATTCTAGCTGTTCGAATCAGAAGAGTTCTGATCCATCGAAAGGAGTTTCGATGATGTCGATGATAGAGATCATGACATATCCCATTACCATACAGAACTGAACCTAACTAGGTCACACAAACAAGGGTTTGAATCTGGTGATCATCAATTGAACTGATCTAGTTCAATTGATCTGAATGAGATTCAATTAGGTTCAAGGAAATCGTGCTAGCACTCGATTGAACCTAACGTTCTTCTTTTGCTATCATAAATTAGTTGTCCTATCTGAGCCAAAGGAGTTTGTGCTCAAACAGAGGCCTTCATGTGGTCTGACAGGAGGTTGTCCAAGTCAGAAAAGGTTGTCTTATTTGTAAGACATTACCTGCCATTTTTGGTCACCTGCCATTTCTTGTTCTTTGACTTTGGTCAAAAGTCTACCTTTGACTGGTCAAACATTGACCGTTGACACTTTGACTTTTGACCACATGTCATGCACCTATTGGAGAGCTGGTGGGGGCCTGTCCCCCTGCTAGAACCTAGCAAGGAGAAGGGTGCACGCCACCCTAGGCATGTGCCCAAGTTGGAGGCGCCTAGGAGTCCTTGTTGGACATGGACTCCATCTCCTTTTTGAATTCCAATTAGAGTTCTTTTAAGAACCAACTTTGACTGGTCTTAGGTGCCCTCTAAGGAGGAATCCAGGGGTCTCTATTCCCACCAATCAGATTTAGATCTGATTTCACAAAGGATTGTGATTGGTTGGGAGGAAGAGGAGTTGGATCACGCTTAGTCTATAAATAAGACCCTGCGCCCAACTCAGATTAAGAGATGCAATTCAATTGAGAAACCCCATGCCCCAAGGCTGCCTCTCCCCTCCTTCTCCATGCCATAGTCTCTTCTTCCCTTGCTCTCCATGTCCAAAAGGAGTTTTGGACCTTGGTTGGTGCGATTCAGATCAAAGAAAGGCGATCAAAAATAAGAAGGCTGCGCTGCTGCAAAGGACGACTGCTCATCTTCAAAAGAATTTTGAAGATCCTCTAGATCAGATTCAGATCTAATTTTTGGAGGCGTGATAGAGAAGAAGAGGATCTTCAGATCCAACCCGAGTGGATACCGGTAGAGGCCAGGCACTTGCATGGCTAAGATCCAGAACCTTTCGCTGCAAATAGGATCATCAACAGGGTAATAGGATTACCCAGATCAGGTAAATTAAATTTCATTTAATTTATCTTTTAATTTTATTTTATTAAAATAATAAGAATCAGATCTAAAACATATCAAGATCTGATTAGGATCAAGAGAAAAATTTTTGAAATATATCTCTTGATCTGATCAGATCTGAACGAACCTGGATCGGGAAATCAGGATTTTCCTTCACCTATATGGTACACAACGATCTATACTCAATAAACGTTATCATCCAGGGTAACAACATATCATTTGATTGCAAATATATATAAGGACTAAATGATAAATCTCCTCTTTATCGAATCTAAATAGTCCTATGAACTTCATCACAACACCAAAGTTCAAAAAAAGATGTACACTTATGATAAAAATGTCAAAATAAACTTTTTATTAATGATAAATCATATACAATTATAAAGTTTGCTCAACCATCAACAGGTAGATGATTGACTTCAGAATATATTTTTTGATAGTTCTTCAATCTGCCTATTCATTTCTTATAAATTTTTATCGAGATCATCATCTTGATCATGGATCTTAAAGCATGGAGGTTTCATAGGGTGCAGAGATTTTTTTGAAGTTGAATCATGCTCAGAGCAGGAACTTATTGATCTCTGCTTCCCCTTCTTCGGGCTTTCTAGATGCCTTCCTCTGGCTGGTCTTGTCAGATCTAGATTTTGACTTTCAAATGATGGCTTCATGGGGGCACCAGTGTTGAAACTTGCTACATTGCCTGCACGACTTTTGTGAGGCTTCTTACTTGCTATACCAACAAGTTAAATTGATTAGCATCCATTATTACCATCGACTAGGGAGGTGGAGGTGCAGGCATCTATGCTGGAAGAGGATGATTAGTCGGTGCTGGATCTGGCTGAGAGGTAGTGGCAATAGATCACCGGGATGATGCTCTCTTGGATGGCATCTCTACTCAATGGGGTACTCCTTTAAGATTAAGGATTCAAAAGTCCCTTTTCTAGCATCAATGCTACTGGTGGAGAAATTGGATCATCATCAAAATTACTAGAGAGGATGCCCAAGATCTCACCAGTGAAACCTACAAAACAAAGTTCTGACTGGAGGTGGATGGCTCTAGCATAGACCCTCCAATGATCAAGTCAGAAATCTGCCAACAAGAATGGAGTACTTAAAAATTATATGAGATTAGAGAAAAATACATATCTGGAGGATCCTATATATAGATAGAGCTATAACAAATTGACAGTGACTGCTATAACATGGATTGTTCAAGCGATTTCAATTTTGTTATAGAGGATAAGTGGGCGATCATAACCACCTGGCTAGTAGTAATCTTATTATGGCATAAATGGAGAATATCTAATCTTATTATTAATACTTGAAGGTCAGAAGCTACCGAGCTTGATAATCGACTTTGTGGACTATAGTTGCTCCATGGAATCTGAGGTCAGACAAATCGGGTTTGGAGGTTAGTATCCTGAGTAAGACTTGCGCTTTGGATTCTAAGATCGAATGAACTTGAGAGCTGACGAGCACCAAACTTCCTAGCTGGGACTCTATCAGGATTATTTAAACTGATTTCAAGGAAGGTTAGCTAGAGGTTTAGCTACATTCAAGGTCAAATTCTGATAGGAACTATTATATAGTCATTATCATCAAGCTTGAATTGAAGGTCGAAGTCAAGAAGCTCAGAGGATATTTGAGGTCAGTCATCAGTAAGGGATCAATATCATTTTAGGATAAACTATCATTTGATTTAGACTTATTCATGTAGAAAATGGTGCTAATGCCAGAGTTCACTGGAGCTGGAGAAGATGAGATCGTCGATGAGACCTGCAAGGTGAAGTTCAAACCAGAGGTGGATGGCTCCGATAGGACCCATCGATGGTCAAGTTAACAAGAATGAAGTACTCAGGATAATATAAGTAGAAAACGAGAGCTTAGAGAGAAAAACATATCTGCAGGGTCCTATATATAGGCAGAGCTAATAATAGAATAAAAGTGATAGCCATAATAGAATGTCAGTAGGCTATTCGAGCCACATGAAGTTTGTTACAAAGAGTGGGCTATCATTTATTATGATTTGTAGGTGGTTAGGTTCTATTTTTTGGAGTTCGGTCGTAGTTTCTACATCTATTAGCAAATTATGCATACTGGGATGAAGAACTTGAAATTAGGTATGCCAAACTTGGAGATCAGTTTTAGTGTGGTAGGTAGTAAACTTGTAACCAATTAAAATCTATTGGTGCTGCTTTTATTAGCTTTAAGGAGTTCAGCCATCTTCAAGGTCGGTCAGAGATTGACGAGAGCATTCAAGCTAGAGGCTAGAGAGGGAATTATCAAACTTTCTAAACCATTATCAGATTTTCTGAAGGAGTTTGGCTATCTTTGAGATCGACTTGAAGTTGAAATCGGTGAACTTCTTGCTAGTGCCATTCGATTTGCTTTCAGAAGCTCCCCTGCCTTCAAGACTGAAAGAGCAAGTGTGGTGCTCCTAAGTCTTGGAAGATCATGAAGGAGTCAAGGTGGTGGCTCTTGAAGGCTAGGATTGATCGAAGATGTACCAACAAAGATAAAGAGGCTGGCACACAATCGATTGGCTTGGATATGGAGCCAAACTAGCTCGATCTGAGATCGAGTCGACTCGACCTATATCCGAGGCAGCTATCTCAGGTAGATAGAAGACATGATTCGGGGAGACGTAGTTGAGCCAGTTCGACTTCTGACCGAGCCAGCTTGATGGTGGCAAATTGATCTGGATGGATTTTCTATTTGGTCTTGGATTGGGTCTAATCCAAGAGATCTTAAGGCCTAGTATGAGAAGTCTTAAGGTGGCTAATTCATGTATTAGGCTAAGTCTTTAGTCTAGGGGATGATAGCATGCAAGACATGGATTTACATAGGCTTGGGTGAGTGTTTTCATGTATGGATTAGTCGAGGAAAATTTTCTAGGACTGTGTTATGTTGACTCTGAGTGTCTATATATATACTTATATATATAGATTATGGAAAAAAAAGAGAATGAATTGAATTTCTTTTCTCACTGAAATCCTAGCTTTCTCTCTTTCTCACTCAATCGCTGTCTCATCTTCTTATCATCTGATCTTTATCTTTCTTACTATCATCTCCAACTTGCTTCCTCAGAGTTGGTAGAAGGTATAAGAATTTCCATAGGTCCTGAAATAATTCATAACAAGCGGTATGTTGGAATCTTGCACCTCGATATTCAATCCATAATAAGCCAAGAACAATTTCAAAAGTCACGAGAAAAGAATCAGCCAATACAGTCGAGCTGGCTTGGATATGCAATCGAGCTTGCTCAGGATGAGATCGAGTTGGCTCAAGGCAGATCCAAGCTGGCTCTCATAGGCAGATAGAAAGCTATGCTCGGATGAGATGCAGTTGAGTTGGCCAATTGTGGACCAAGCTGGCTCGACAGAGGTGAACTACACGGATGAACAACACACACGGGCATGCATGCAGAAGTCTTTTCATGGAATCTATAGCCCCTAACTCAAGGAATCGGGCCTAGTCAAAGGGTCTATAGAGCTATTGTGCTATCTAGCAGAAAGGAGAGCACGTGGGAGCTGATCGGATGGCTATTGGACTGATCAGGACTTATTAGAAGACCAGAGAACCTACGAAGAAAGGAGTCTCAGAAAAATCTCTTAGATGGCGTAGAGATAAGGCAAGGAGTGCTGCAGTAGCACCTTTCTGAAAGCATGAGGAGCTGAGAGAGGCTCGATAGTGCAGTAGTTGAGGAGAGTATCTCAGCATAGTTTGCTAGGGGCTTCTTAGGGAGATCAAGCATCAGGTCTCAGGGAGAACCAGGGGTCTCAGGGAGCGCCAGGAGCATCAAGAAAGTTTAGAGTGTCCTGGAATGGTGGGGTTGCCTAGGGATAGAGGCTAGGGCTTGATATAGAGGCTGAGAGGATCATAAAGTGATCAAGGATGTCGAGGGCCCTAGACTAGTAGATCTATGAGGGGGGTCTTCTTGGGATTACTTTGAGAGCATTGTATGGGTGAGTGCTTCTAGATCTTGAGAGAGGATTGGTGAGTTGAAATTGTATCTCCTCTATTGTTCTTTCTCAGTAGTGAAGCATTACATGTCCCATGGATGTAAGCACTTGGGCCGAACCATGCATATGGTTGCATTCATTTATCTTCTTCTATCTTTCCATAGTAATAGATGGTGCCATATCTTTTACAGGTTATTTTAGGTGGGTGATCCATATTTTGTAGTTGTGGATCTACCTTAACAAGTGGTATCAGAGCTAGGAGGAGTCAGATTGTACCAGGGGTTGCTATGGTGGTGATCAAGTTAGAAGAAAAAAACAATCATGGTGGATGCTCTCATGTACAAGAAGAAGCCAAATAGAGCTCAGCGCGAGGTGGAGCTCTAGGTGGAGATGGATCGGGCATGAGACTCGATTTAAGATCGAGTAGCCTGGCTCGACTCCTATGTTTGCTGATCCATGAGCAGCAGGCAATAGCCCTAGGACATGAGGGTGATATCATATAGGAAGCTCTCAAATTTGAGGTGGAGCCGAAGATCGAGTCGAGGTGGAGAATGTTAGAATCTTACACCTCAAGATTCGGTCCATAATAAGTCAAGAATGATATTCAGAAGCCATAAGAAAAGGATCAGCCAATACAGTCAAGCTAGCTCGAATATACATTCGAACTGGCTTGGGGTGAGATCGAGTTGACTCAAGGTGGATTCGAGTTGGCTCTCTAAGGTGGATAGAAAGCTATGCTCGGGTGAGATACAGTCGAGCTAGCCCAACTGTGGATCGAGCTAGCTCGATGGAAGCGAACAGCAAGGATGAACAGTGCACATAGGCATGCGTATGGAAGTCTTTTCATAGGATCTATAGCCCCGACTCATGGACCAAGTCTAGTCACAGGGTCTATGGAGCTGTTGTGCTATCTAGCGGTCAGGAGAGCACACTTGAGCTGATCGGATGGCTATTAGATTGATCAGAACTTATAAGAAGACCAGATGACCTAAGAAGAAAGGAGTTTCGGAGAAACCTCTTAGGTGGCATAGAGATAAGGTAGAAAGTGCTGGAGTGCTATAGTAGCACCTTCCTGGAGGCACGGGGAGCTGAGAGAGGCTCGACGGTGCAGCAGCTGAGGAGAGTATCTCAGCATAGTACATCAGGGGCTTCTAAGGGAGGTCAAGCACCAGGTCTCAGGGAGAGCCAGGGGTCTCAAGGAGTGCTAGGAGCATCAAGAATGCCAGGAGTGTCTTGGAACAGTAGGGTTGCCTAAGGACAGAGGCTGGAGCTTGCTGTAGAGGCTGAGAGGATCATAGAGTGTTCAAGGATGTTGAGAGCCCTGGATTGGTAGATCTGTGGCGGGCTCTTCTTGGGATTTTGAGAGCATTGTATGGATGAATGCTTCTAGATCATGAGAGAGGGTTGGTGAGTTGAGATTGTATCTCCTTTATTATTCTTTCTCAATAGTGAAGCATTGCATGTCCCATGAATGTAGGCACTTGGACCAAACCACGTATATGGTTGTGTTCGTTTGTCTTCTTCTATCTTTTCATAGCAATAGGTGGTGCCATATCTCTTACAGGTGATCTTGGATGGGTGATCCATGTTTCGTAGTTATGGATCTACCCCAATAAAAATCGACCTGATGTTTGGATTGAAGGAGTGTTGTGATTCATTGTTTGTGGAGTGGTTGCCATTCTAGATTGGGAATCAAATTTGTGCTGATAACAAAGTCCTTTCACTATTCAAACTCATCCGATCAATATGCAAAATATAGGTTGGCTAGATCTACAATTATCATTAAGGGATGAAGAAATTCAGCCACACTCAAGTTCTGCCACTATCCGTAAAGTAGACCAAAGGGGTTTGGCCAGGATAGAATCTAACTAGGGGAGAATTTGGCTGGACGGGGTCCTTGTTAATAAGATATGTTGTCAGCTACCAAGGTGTTGACCATAAGGTTGATTTTGATGATTCCAAAATATTGAGTATAAATGATACTAATCATATATTTCAAGAATGTATGTAGGACTTTTCATGTACTTAAAATGAAGAAATTATACATAAAAGAAATCTCCTCAAAAGAAGAAAAGTCAAAGAAAGAATGATTTCAAATACTCAAATAAAACTCAAACAAGAAATTTTGGAATTCTTAATAATGGAAAAGACCATAAAAATCAAGATGGAAGAAGCTCTCAAAAGTTGAAGAAAAAAAGCCACTCATGCAGAAATATATGCAAAATTGTTGAAGACTGAGAACTTAAATGATTCAGTGAAAAACTGAGCTGGCTCAGTAATTAGTCAGCTCAGTCTCAGAAAATATAGAAAGCTGATTTTTAAAGCCTATTGATATTGAGCTGATCCAGTTAGAAACTAAGCCGATCTAATTAAAAATTAAGCTGACCCAGTGACTGTAATGGCTAGATTTTTAGAACTTTAACTTTTTATCTATAATGACTCCCAACGGCTATTTTAAGGGCTCCAATGGTCAAAACTCATTCTCCAGCCACTTTCAAACATATAAAAGGCTAGAGACTCAATGGAGAAAGTAAAAAAGTGATTTGAAAAGAAAAAAATCATTAGATTGAGTAAGGTTTATTGAATACTAATTGGAAAAGAAGAAAAGAGAAAAATTAGTGCACAGAATAAAAAGCTTTCAAAGAGAAATCAACTCCAACTTCATCCTCATCCTCTTAAGCATTATTCAAGAGAAGTTGAAGCATCATTTGAGCAATCCAATAGCAACTTCTTCAAGCTTCAAAGAGTTCTAATTTTTATTTTTTATTTTGTGCTGAATTCTTATACCTGTATTTTTATTTCTTTATAAGTTTCTTTGGAAAAAGAAACTTGGGGATTTGGCCCATCCAAGCCCAAAATTGGATTGTATAGATTTTAGTTGGTGAGCCCGTAAAACCAACTGGATTAATAGTGAACCCAAAAACTATCGATGTAGGGTTGTGGTTGATGAGCTCGGTAAAACCAACTAGATTTGTTTGTGATCTCGGATCAAAATAAATACACTGTAATCTTGGAATTATAGTAAAACTCCCAAGAAAATCTTGAAGAGTGGATGTGGTGCGAGGTTGCACCAAACCACTATAAATTTATTATATTTTGTATAGTGCCTTATTTTGTTCATTTTACTTGCTTTACTTACTTACTTGAAACTAGTTTAATTCATACATAACTTCACTCAATTTTCAATTCTGTTATTGCATATATCATACATAATACAATCACTTAAATTAATCTCATTGGAAGCACATATTTGTATTAGAGCTTAATTTGGCCAAGGTTTTAAAAGAAACCAATTCATCCTCCCTCTTGGGTAGCCATACTTAGGTAACAAGTGAAATCAGAGTAGGTGCTCTATTATTGATTTTTGATCTAACCATCTAGAGCTAAAGATTTTGACAATCCAAATAAAATCTTTTTTTAATGAAGACCATCTATTGATTATCCTCCACTATTATGTGAATCAAATTACATACATTGAAAAATTAAAATGAAAATTTTCATACAATCACATGATTATAATTTATGGAAGATTATAATCGATGGCTAAAACACCCCTAAAGCATTAAAATAGCGTGATAAGAAAATGGTCCAACTTAATGCTAAGGCTATGAATATACTTTATTGCTCCTTAGATATTAATGAGTTTAATGTAATTTCTTCATATATTTCAGCAAATTAAATATGGAAGAAATTGGAAACGACTTATAGAAGAGCAAATCAAAAAGAAGAACCAAGCTCCCAAGAAGACAAGCAAGCTCATCTCTATTAGATATGTGTGTCCTAGAAGCTAGAATTGGATGATACTTATTATACACTTCTAAGGATAAAATTATAATTTTGACTATAAATAATAAAATTGATTATTTTCTATCATAAAGTGTATTTAGTGTCTGTGATAGATCCCTTGAGTTAATGATAATGATAATTCTTATTTTCAAGAGTTGAAAATTTAAGACAAGAATTTTCATTATAAACTCATAAAATGCTTCCGATCGTAGGATCATGATAATGATGATGATTGATCTGAAAGATTGATGTATAATCACTTTCTTATAGTAGATGAATCTTAAGTCTACGGTGTAGAGATATCAGAGCGAGAATATAGATACTCATTAGAGAATGAGGGCACTGAGCGTGACCATCTCAAACAGTCATAAGGAAGTCTACCTTCTCGTCGATGATTGGCTCGAAGCTGTAGTGGTGTATCTGGTTCTTTGATCTGAGGTGCATTGACAGTTCGTCTTGAGGGTGTTATAGTTTGACTATACCATGATTCGATCTTCTAATCATTCAAAACCCTGATGTGTATGTTGGCTATAGCATGTTCATTATAGGAATTGGATTGCACCAAGAGGAAATCTATCTACCTCGGTAGATGAGGAGCAGCCGTATGATAATCATGAGAATCAAGTCCATAAGCCCATGGCCATGATAGAGTAAAATAATAGAAAGAGTTTCTATTAAGGTTTTTACATCAGATGTGAATCAAATGATTAAATCATATGATAGAAATTAGGGTTTGACGAGTTCACCTTAACCCCAATCTGATCGGGGCTCAAGATAAAAGAACTTAATCACACATGTAACTGCACCAAGAGGTTCATTTTTAGTTCTGATGGGTTGCCACCATATACTGCTAGGTGTTACTGATGGATTTTGAGAGCAATTAGAATGATTTGGATGATCGATCATTCTAGTTGGCTGAATTAGAAAAGTTCTAATCTATCAAAAGATGTTTCGATGATGTCCATGATAGAGGTCATGACATATTTCATTACCATACAGAACTGAATCTAACTGGGTCATACAAACAAGAGTTTGGATTTGGATATCGTCAATTAGACTTACCCAATTCAATTAATTTGAATTAGATTTAATTAGGTTCTAGAAAATCGTGCTAGCATACGATTGAGCCTAATGTTCTTCTTTTACAATCATTAAAAGTTGTCTCGACTGAGCCAAATATGTTTATGCTCACTCAGATATCTTTACTTAGTCTGACAGGAGCTTGTCCAAGTTAAAAAAAGTATTATCTTAATATATGAGATAAATTTGAGACAACACCTACCATTTTTCGTCACTTGCTAATTCTTGTCTTTTGACTTTGGTCAAACGTTGACCTTTGACACTTAGACATCTGCCCATATGTCATGCACCCATACGAGAATAGAAAGGAGCTTGTCCCCTTGCTAGAAAGAAGAAAGGAAGGGGTGCATGCCAAGGGAGGCATGTGCCTAAGGATAGGGATGCCTGCAGTCCCATACAGATGGGACTCCAGGTTGCTTCTTAGAATCAAACTAGGTGGCGCCAAGGACTCTACTTTGACCAATCTTGGCACCACCTAAGGATGTTGGAGAGGAGCTCTCATCTAGTTGGATCAGATGATGTCATCCCACTAATCAGATTTAGATCTAATTGCATGAAGAGACGAGATTGATCGGGGTGATGTGGCACTGCATGGCGCAGTAGGGTCTATATAAACCCTGTCTGCGCCTAGCTTTAGAGAAGTTCTCCCTTTACCCATGCCACATTGCTCTCCCTCTCTCCTCCATGCCTTCCTCAAATATTCTCTCTCCTCTCCATACCCAAGAGGCTTTAGGCTCAAGTTTGGTGCGATCCAAGTAAGAGAAAGGCGACAAGAAAGGAAGAAGGCAGCACTGCTGCAAGAGACGACATCGGATCTTCAAAAGTTGTTTTGAAGATCTTCAAGGTCAGATCCAGATCTAATCTTTAGATGATAGATTGAAGAGGAGATATCTAGATCCTATCTGAGTGGATACTAATAGAGGTCAGGTGATTGCATGGCTGCATCCAGAACCTCAGACAATCAGCAGGATCATCACAGGATAATTAGATTACCCAACAATAAGATATAAATTAAATCTAATTTAATTTATTTTTATTTTATTTTATTTTATTAGATTTATCAAATTAGATTTAAAAAGTATCAAATCTGATTTAGATCTGAGATAATTTTTTTTGAATTATTTCTCTTGATCAAATCAGATCTGAACGAACTTGATCCAAAAAATAGGATTTCCCCTTCAACTAATATCAAAGCTAAATTCCCATAAATTATTTAGATCTAATTTTAATTTAATTTTGATCTAATAATTAGATAATTTTAGATATCACATGAGATATGATTAGATCTAAAATTAAAAAAATTAAAATTAAATAATATAGATTTAAGTTCTATAAGATGCATGACTAGATGTAGAATAGAATTATTCTATGTATAGTCTTGCATGATCATGATTTAATTTGATTAAGTTATAATTTTAAATTAATTTATTTATTATTTTTTGATGTTATAAATATTATAATAAGATCTAAAAAATAGAAAATAAAATTATTTAATTTTTGGTTCGTATGAGATATGATGAATGCATGTTTAGACTAGTTGTAGAATAGTTCTATATAATTATCTAGAATAAAATTTATTTTGATATGATTAATTTAAATTTAATTTTTTAGATAATTATGAGATAATTTAGATCTAAAGATATGCATGATATGATACATGAGATGTATGCAAAATATGTTTATAGTTAGATCAATTTTTATATATGAGATATATGATATAGATCTAACTAGTTTTGTAGTCGTTTATATTTTTGATTAAGGCATTCGCCTTGGCCGTCCAATCATAAGAATAAAGTAGGGTTTAAATGTCCTCTCCTTCCATTCGATGGGGTGTTCTTATGATGTATCGAGGTGCTGCGCGTTCGTCCTTAATCAAAAATCAGGAACTTATTTTTTGCAAAACCCTAGATCCTGAAATTCTAGGATTTTATTTATATATTTTATTTGTGAACCCTAAATTTAATTAAAAATTAAGTTTATAAAATATATATTAGGTCTAAAATTATGAATTTTAGATCTAAGACATATTCATAAAACTGGGTTCGGGCTTAGGTAGCTTAATTAGGTCTAAGCAGTTGATCAAACCAAATCTAGAGTTGGTTAGATGGGATCAAGAGTGCTTAAATTGACCAACCTAATAGGATTAAGTCTGGGTCAAGATCGAATCACATGAGTGATCGATCAAGCTAAGACCTAATTAGGCTCAGTGGTTAGAGTCCGAATTGTAGGCTAACTCAATTGGTTCTAGCTCAACAATTTGGTGTCTAAGGTAAGTTTGGCAGATACGATTGACTAGTTTTTAATTGAGAGCTACTCAACTCGAATGCGTTCTTGTCGAGTTAATGGCATATCCCTTCCATCAGTCTCACTTACCTGGCCATATTTGTTGGCTCGGTCCTGATCTGAGGTGACCAATAATCTGAGCTAACCCATGCTACTAGGTTAGTCAAAATGGTTATGACTATGTCAAGTCTAGTTTAGTGAGACCTAAATCAAATCTTCCTAAGAAAAGATTAAGTCTAAGGTCTTCCACCATTGTAGATGTGCGGGCCCTTTCTGGGGTTGGTTGTTCTCGGCTAGTTATAGTAATTCAGTTGCATCGGAAAGATGCAACCATGTCTATTAGGCATTGGATGCTATGGGTTGGAGGATGGATTGGGCTCAATATTTCAGATACGGTGAGAGACTCAATTAAGAATCAAATCTATGCAAATGGTGGGTACTTAACTAAGGAGTAGATCAATATTTCGAGCACAGTGAGATTAATGAATTAGAGATCAAGTTTGGGTGCACCATGATTAGAGAATCATTGAACAAGAGTTGTTCTCTCATTGGCTAACCCATCACCAATAACTATTAGGTGAGGTGATGAGTCAGTTGGTAGGACCGTGCCACCCACTAGAAATCATTAATCATGGAGATTTTTGCATCTCTACAAAGAAAGTGTAAGAATCCAAAAAAATAGTGGGAGCTAATTTGTTTAAAAATAAAAACTCTAAACAAATTGATCAAGTTTTAATTACAATATCTAACTAGAAACTTTGACTCTCTATACAAAAATGTCTGCGCCCAACCCGCTAGCACGTATCCTAGACACCCATAGACTGACCGGACCTAATTACAAGGATTAGCTCCGAAATATCAAAATCATTTTGAATTTTGAGAAGTTAACTCATGTATTGGACCAAGACCCCCCATCTTATCAGCCCATCCATCCGCTGAATAGAGAGTATCTCCTGACAAGTGGACGGACGAGGATAATAAGATCAGATACTATATGTTGGGCTCAATGTCTGATGAGCTTCAGCACCCATATGAAGATATCAAGACTATCCGCCAAATATTGGCTCACCTACAAGAGATGTTTGGTGAATAGAGTCGCACAGCCAAGTATTAAGTCACTAAATGACTATTCAAGACTAAAATGCGTGATGGGTGGTCAGTCTAAGATCATTGTCTGATGATGATCAAGAACTTGAAAGAGCTTGAGAAGCTCGGAGTGAAGTTGGACTTGGATCTATAGAATGATATAATTCTACAATCTTTGACTGATGCATATGGGCAGTTCATCATGAACTTACCATATGCATAAACTTCAAAATTCTCTGATCCGAAGCTTGATGAACATGCTGGTTACTGCTAAGCTTTCTATGAAAGGTTCTAAAGGCTCAGTGCTTGCTATGAAATGGACTTCTTCCAAGAGAAACTCTTTTGAAAAGAAGAAGAAGTCTATGAAAAGGCAAAAGGTGGAAGGAGGATAGAAGAAAAAGATAGAGCTAAAGAAGAAGGCTGCTAACAAAGAAAAGTATTTTCATTGCAACACTGATGACCACTGAAAGCGAAACTACCCTACTTACCTAGCCACCCAGAAGAATAAGAAGGAGGTAAGTCCTTCTAGAGGTATGCTCGTTATTGAGTCTAACCTTACGATTTCTTCTACATCTAGTTGGGTGCTTGACTCTGGTTCTAGTGCTCATTTATGCACTTTCATGTAGGATCTTGAGGATGGTAGGAGGCTGAGGGATGGTGAGATGATCCTGCATGTCAGAAATGGAGCAAGAGTTGTTGTTGTGGTCGTGGAAACATACCCTCTTCGACTACCATCTGATTTAAACTTGTATTAAAAAATTATTATTATATGCCTACAGCAAGTAGGAATTTAATTTCTGTTTCATGCCTAGCATTAGAAGGCTATGTAATTAGTTTTCTTAAGGACCATTATAACATTCTTTATGAAAGAAATAAAATTGCAAGTGGTTTCCTTATTAACGATCTTTACCAGTTACATATTAATGTATCTATTTTTTAATATCAAGCAAAATGTAGATGCCATGAAACAACCAAGGGATAGTCTAAATGATAGGTATCTATGGCACCTAAGACTAGGTCATATAGCAGAAGATAGGGTTAAGAAATTAGAAAAAATCAAGCTATTGAGTCCGTTGACTTTCGAGTCATATCCAATTTGTGAACCTTGTCTTCATGGCAAAATGACTAAGCTCCCTTTTGTAGGACATGGGGAAAGGGCCACAGATCTTTCTTGCCCTAGTACAAACTGATGTGTGCGGCCCATTTGATGTGCCGACTAGAGGCAACTTTATCTACTTCATAACCTTTACCGATGATTTATCTAGGTATGGGTGTGTGTATCTTATGAGACATAAGTTTGAAGCTTTCGAAAAGTTCAAGAAATTCAGGCATGAAGTAGAAAAGCAAATTGAAAAACCCATTAAGATCCTTCGATCAGATCAAGGTGGTAAATATCTTAGTCAAAAATTCCTAAACTATCTCAAAAAAATGGCATAGTCTCTCAATGGACTCCATCTGGAACACCTCAACTCAATGGAGTTTCAGAATGAAGGAATCAGATCCTATTAGATATGGTCCGATCCATGATGAGCTTCACAGACCTCCTTAATTTTCTTTAAGGATATAGTTTGTTAACTGTAATATACTTACTGAATAGGGTTCCTTCTAAAATCATTCCTACCACACCGTATGAGATATGGCATGGTAAGAAACCAAGTCTGAGTCATCTCAAAATTTGGAGTTATCCAGCTCATGTCAAAAGACAACAAGCGGACAAGTTAGAGTTTAGGTTCTTTAGAGCTCGATTCATAGGATATCCTAAAGAGTCATTAGGATACTATTTCTACATTCCAGAAGATCCACAATGTGATTGTGAGTCGACATGCCATCTTTCTTGAAAAATAGTTTATTCAAGATAGTGGCATTGGAAAGCAGATTAAGCTTGATGAGAAAGTCTCACAAGCAGCAACGAGCTAAGGACCAAGTGGAACCAAATCAGGTTGAGCCAATAAGAACACTACCTCCTCCACCTCGTAGATCGAAAAGAGTTTCCCGATCCCCCTGAAAGATACTTAGGTACTTATTTCAGAGGAAGAGGATAATGTTCCTCATAGGTAATGGTGCTTCATGGTGATGATCCCAAAACCTACAACGAGGCGATATCAGATATCGACTCTGAGAAATGGCTTAGAGGCAATGAAGTCAGAAATTGACTCGATGCACTCAAACCAAGTCTGGACCTTGGTAGATCCACCAGAAGGTATAGTACCTATTGGGTGTAAATGGATCTTCAAGAGAAAGATTGGTGCAGATGGGAATGTGGAGACATTCAAGGCTAGACTGGTGGCAAAAGGTTATAGTCAATGCGAAGGCATTGACTATCAGGATACCTTTTCCCCGGTAGCTATGCTAAAATCCATCCGCACATTGCTTGCTGTTGCAGCCTATTTCGATTATGAAATATGGCAAATGGACGTGAAAACAATGCATTCCTAAATGGATATCTTGAGGAAGATATCTATATGGAATAGCCGCTAGGTTTCACATCCAGTGATACTGATCACAAGGTTTGCAAGCTGCAAAGGTCCATATATGGACTTAAGCAAGCATCTCGGAGCTGGAACACTCGTTTCAATGATGTGATCAAAAAGTTTGGTTTCATCAAAAATGAAGAGGAGAAACCATGTGTTTTCAAAAGGGTCAGTGGGAGCGCTGTTGTCTTCCTCGTATTGTACGTAGGATGACATCCTCCTTATTGGGAATGATATTCCCATGTTGACATCAGTCAAGATGTGGTTGTCTAAAGGAATTCTCCATGAAAGACCTAGGTGAAGCATCCTTTATTCTAGGAATTAAGGTCTATAGGGATAGACCGAATAGGATGCTAGGACTTTCACAGAAGAATGTACATAGAGGAAGTACTAAAGAGGTTTAGTATGGAAAACTCTAAGAGGGGATTAATACCCTTCAGACATGGTATTCATCTTTCCAAGAAGATGTGCCCCAGCACACCTGAGGAAATAGAACGCATGAGCAAGATCCCTTATGCTTCTGCAATAGGGAGCCTCATGTATGCCATGCTATGTACACGACCTGATATAGCCCATGCTGTGAGTGTCACAAGCAGATATCAGTCAAATCCAGGTGAAGAACACTGGACTTCTGTGAAATGTATCCTTAAGTACTTGAGAAGAACTAAGGATATGATGTTGGTCTTTGGTAATGGAGAACTCCAAGTTCCAGGGATACACAGACTCGGACTTCATGTCCGATATAGATGATCGAAAGTCGACATCTGGAGTTTGTTTGCATGTGCAATGGTGGATGCTGTCAGCTGGAAGAGTTTCCAAGCAAACAGTGATAGCAGATTCCACCATGGAAGCAGAATATATCGCTGTGTCATCAGAGCTGCAAAGGAAGCATTCTGGTACAAGAAGTTTGCTGCAGAAATTGGAGTAATGCCATCAGATGCCATTCCTCTATACTGCGACAATAATGGCGCCATAGCCCTTGCTAAGGAGCCAAGAGGTCTCACCAGAAATCCAAGCACATTGAGCGGCGATATCACCTCATCCGCGATTACCTCGAGAAAGGATTACGTTGAGGTCAAGAGAGTCAACTCCACAGATAATGTGGCAGACCCACTTACAAAGCCGTTGGGCCAACAGAAGATCGAAGCCCACCTTGAGAAGATGGGACTTAGACTTGTAGCCAATTGGCTTTAGGACAAGTGGGAGATTGTTAGATATATGTGCCCTAGAAGCCAGAATTGGCTGACACTTGTAATACACTTCTAGGGGCAAAATTATAATTTTGACTATAATTAATGAAATGGGTTATTTTCTATCACAATGTGTATTTAGTGTCTGTGATACATCCTTTGAGTTAATGGTAATGATAATTCATATTTTCAAGAGTTGAAAATTTAAGACATGAATAATTTTCATTATTAACTCATAAAATGCTCCCGACCATAGGATCATCACGAGGATGGTGATTGATCCGGAAGGTTGGTGTACAATCGCTTCTCTTTAGTAGATGAGTCTTGAGTCTACGGTGTGGAGACACCGGAGCGAGAGTACAGGTACTCGTTAGAGAACGAGGGCACTGAGCGTGACCACCTCGAGTAGTCATTAGGAAGTCTACCTTCTCGTCGAATGACTGACTCGATGCTGCAGTAGTGTGTCTGGTTCTTTGACCTGAGATGCATCGGCAGTTCACCTTGAGGGTGTTATAGTTTGACTACACCATTACTCGGTCTCCTAGCCATATCAGAATCCCTGAGGTGTATGTTGGCTATAGCATGTTCATTGTAGGAATTGGATTGCATCAAGATGGAATCTATCTACCTCGGTGGTATGAGGAGCAGCCCTATGATGATCATGAGAATCAAGTCCAGAAGCCCATGGCCATGGTAGAGTGAAATAATAGAAAGAGTTTCTATTAAGGTTTTCACATCAGGACTTGAATCAAATGATTAAATCATCTGACATAAATTAGGGTTTGGTGAGTTCACCTTAACCCTAATCTGATCGAGGCTCAAGATAGAAGAACTTAATCACACATGTAATTGCACCAAGAGGTTCATTTTTAGTTCTGATGGATTGCCACCATATACTGCTAGGTGTCACTGGTGGATTTTGGGAGCAATTATAATGATTTGGATGATTGATCATTCTAGTTGTCTGAATCAGAAAAATTTTGATCCATCGAAAGGTGTTTCGATAATGTTGATGATAGACTTCACGACATATCCCATTACCATACAAAATTGAACCTAACTGGGTTATACAAGTAAGGGTTTGGATCTGGATATCATCAATTAGACTAATCCAGTTCAATTGATTTGAATTAGATTCAATTAGGTTCAAGAAAATCGTGCTAGCACATGCTTGAGCCTAATGTTCTCCTTCTACAATCATTAAAAGTTGTCACAACTGAGCCAAATATGTTTGTGCTCACTTAGGTACCTTTACCTAGTCTGACTGGAGTCTGTCTAGGTCAGAAAAGGATTATCTTAATTTATGAGATAAATTTGAGATAATACCTGCCATTTTCTATCACCAGCTAATTCTTGTCTTTTGATTTTGGTCAAACATTGACCTTTGACACTTAGACATCTGTCTATGTGTCATGCATCCATAGAAAAGTAGATAGGGGCTTGTCCCCTTGCTAGAAAGAGAAAAAGAAGGGGTGCATGCCTAGGGAGGCGTGCGCTCAAGGATAGGGATGCTTGGAGTCCCATACAGATGGGACTCTAGGTTGCTTCTTGGAATCAAACTAGGTGGTATCAAAGACTCTACTTTGACAAGTCTTAACACCACCTAAGGGTGTTGGAGAGGGGCTCTCATCTAATTGGATCAGATAATATCATCCCATCAGTCAGATTTAGATTTGATTGCATGAAGAGATGTGATTGGTCGGGATGATCTGGCACTACATGGATGATCTGGCACTACATGGTGCAGCAAGGTCTATATAAACCTTGTCTGCACCTAGCTTTAGCAAAGTTCTCCCTTTGCCCATGCTACATTACTCTCTCCCTCTTTCCTCCATTCCTTCCTCAGATCCTCTCTCTCCTCTCCACACCCAAGAGGCTTTGGGCTCAAGTTTGGTGCGATCCAAACAAGAGAAAGGCGATAAGAAAGGAAGAAGGCAACACTGCTGCAAGAGACGACATCGGATCTTCAAAAATTATTTTGAAGACCTTCAAGATCAGATTCAGATCTTATCTTTGGGGGATGGATCGAAAAAAAGGAGATATCCTGATCCTACCTGAGTGGATACTGGTAGAGGCCAGGCGATTACGTGGCTACATCCAAAATCTCAAGCAATCAGTAGGATCATCATAGGGTAATTAGATTATCCAATAACAAGGTATAAATTAAATCTAATTTAATTTTATTTTATTAAATCTATCAAATAAAATTTAAAAAGTATCAGATTTGATTTAGATCTAAGAAAAAAAAATTTTGAAATATTTTTCTTGATCAAATCAGATCTGAATGAGCCTGACCCGGGAAATAGGATTTCTGCTTCAATCCCAACATATGCCTCATGGCTCATGAGGATGAAAAGAAGAAAAAGAAGAAGAAATAAAGGAGAAAAAAAGCAATAAATCATGGGGAACAAGTCAAAGAAAAGCTAAATAAGAAAGAGAAAGAAAGTGGTATAAATTCTTGCCTCATGGCCAATGATAATGAGGTAAATATTAATGACTCTTTTGATTTTACTTTTAAAAAATATATAAAACCTTTAATGATCTAATGGATAAACATAAAAAGATAAGGCTTTAAAACAAAGAGCTTAGAAAATCTAATTTATCTTTGACCGAAGAGAAAAACAAAATTTTGAGTGAAAAAGAAGATCTATCAAAAATATAAAAAATATGGCTAAAGAAAAGAAAGATTTCTTAGAATAAATTGAAACTGTAACTAAGAAAAAGAAGAATATAATAAAATCTAAAAAAATCTTAGTTAATAAAAATATTTAGCTAAAAAAATATAAAAATTTAAAATTCTTCCTAGAAGAAAATGAAAATCTTTTAAAAGAAAAGAAAAAAATTTTAGAAAAAAATAAAAAAATAAGAAGAGAAGTTGAGGTTTTAAAACCTATAGCTGAAAGTTTTACAATTAGCTTTCAATATCTTCAATCTATGGTAAAAACTATTTGGACTATTTTCAATAAAGTAGAAACCGATTTTAGTACTTCAAGAAAACAACAAAATACTAAAAATATTTTTACAAGACCTCCAATGAATGATCATACTATTAAATGTTTTAAGTGTAATCAAATTGGCCATAAAATTTTCAAGTATAATTTTAAAAGAATTGGCCAAACTTCTATTAAACAAATTTGGGTTCCAAAAGGAACCTTAAATACTAACTCCTATGGACCCAAGATGGCTTGGGTACCAAACGTTTTGAAGTAATCTTGTAGGTTTGCCAAGGATCCAATAAGTTTGAAAGAGAAAAAAATCCTTACTTGGATGCCTTGGATGTCAAAGATAATGGGTGATGATTTTTGGTATAATCTAAACTTTTCTCTCATCATACTATCAATAATTATTAAACTCCTTTGATTGAATGAATCCTTTGATTAATATGCATGCATATAAAATTTCTTGCTTGAATTTTTTTTTATGTATAATTAATTAATTTTGATACTTGCAATGAATTTATATCATGATTTGAATATGTTGGTCTTAAAATCCAAATGCACACCTCTCCATATCATGCTATGGTTAAAATGGCTTTAACTTGAATTTCAGCATGATATTTTAAGCCTCCTCATATCAATTTTACAATTGATAAATTGAAATTAAAAGATGCACCATTGGATATGAATATTTTTGAATTGTTGAATATACAAATAAAACTAAATTTGATATTCCCCCATAAAATGCTAAATTATTAAAATTCTAATAAAAATTAGCATGAAATAAGTACATAAAGAAAAGACATCAATTATAAAATTCAAAATGCTTGATGTATCAAACTGCATTGCATGTTAGGTTAACAATTAAGGATTTGAAATCCCATAGTTAGATCAACACAAAGAGCCAATATCTTGATTTTTCTTATTTTAACCTAAATTAATTTTGTCCCCCAACTTGAAGAATGCCTTTCATAATTGGTATCAAATAGTCTATTCTCGCTTTAAATTTTTTTTGGTAAAAAAAAGAATGTTTTATCTCAAATTTAATTTTGCATAGCATATATGATATTATTTGAGATAAAATCAACAATTTCATACCTTTTTGAACCTGATTAAATGATACTTCTTAAGAAAAGAAAGATATAAGTTTAAATAGAATATCTCTTTATGATTTATTTTGCATGATCTATTGGTGTCAATTCAAATTAACTTATCAAAATAATTTGATGTGAATTTAATTGATTCATCTTTTTTGATCAAAAACTTCAATGATTGAATCACATAAATCATTATTGTCATGTATTCTATTGCTTTATCTTTGATAAATTGAAGGAGATATTCTTGCGTATAATCTGGTTTGCATGAATATATTTTTGATATTATATCTTAAATAAATTACAAGATTAGTATCTTTATGCTTCAAATTGATTGATACTACTTAAGAAAAAAAAAGAGATATTTAAAAAAAATTCTTATGATATATCCAAATTCTTAGTTTTGGAAGAATCTATCTATCTTGGACTTATAAAGCTCAAAGAAACCAACAGAAACTTCTTTCAAATAGTACAAACAAGCAATTGTTAAAAATATATCATAATTTATATCAAGGCAAAAGAATAGTTGCTTTGTCTCAAATCTGAATTTTCATGGCTATATTCTTGTTATTATAACATTTGAGATAAATTCTTGTGATATATGTTTGAATGATTTACTTTAATATCAAAGTGAAGAGAAGTATTTTTAAGATTATATTATTCAAATTTTTAAAGTCTAAAATTTTTATTAATTAAAATTAAGAAGTACATCCACATGGCATACTTTTGAATTTTTAATAGATTGTTATCATTATAAACATCTTTTGAAGTAAATGAAAAGTAAATTTTTAAAAAATTTAGTTTCTACGTTAGTGAATGCTATGTTTATTTGAATTGAATGCATAATTTAATACTTAATTCACTTAATTGATGCTTATTCTTTTAAAATTTTATTTAATTTTAAAATAGTTTTGTTTGCAAAAGTAAGGAAGAGAAAACACCAAAGATAAAATGATTACTAACTTGGTATCAATCAAATTTAAAAATATAAGCTTAAAAATTAAATTTATATTAATTAAGATTAATGTGGTATCAATTAATTATGCTTAACTTGAAAAAAAGGAGGGGAATAATTTTAAATGTTAAAATCTATTCTACAAGAATTATAAAAAAAAGGGGAGGGAGAAAATATCATGTGATGAACTTTCTAATATTCAAGGTGAGAGATATTGATTAAGTTAACTAATTTAAATTTAATTACAAATATTAATAAATTTTAATATTAATTTTAAATTCTTAATCATTTATCTTAAAACTTTCTCATTTTGAGCTTTGCTTTAATTAATTTTAGACTCTCTACTAATTATCTTATAGATTTTCTCTAACTATGCTTACATGTGATTATTAAATTTAATTTACTTAATTTGAAGTAGTATCTAATGAACAAATTAATTTTTGTTATCAAAAATTATTTATAAATTTAGATATTATTCATTTGCTGATTTGCATGAACCTGATAATTTTAGAGTTAAATTAAATTTGAAATATTTTCTTACTCCAAACAAATTAATTTTGATACATACTTCTAATTTTAAATTTTATTTAAAAAATCTAAATATAATATATAACTTTTAATATATATTTAAAAATTATTATAAAATTATTTTTGCTCTAATACTATCATTGACTTGCTTGATATATTTTCGATACATATCTTTTTCGAATTTAATTGATTAAAATTTCTTAAGAAAAGAAAAGACTAAATATTAAAGTATATATTATGTTTGATTTCATGATCAAATCTTTTGAAAAGTTTGATTTCTTTTAAAGCTTAAAAGCGCATATTTGAAAATCTGATTAAAAAAATCATACTCATTCAAAAAGGGGAAGAGTCTTTGATATTTGAATTCAAGCTAGATTTTGAAAGAGAAGCAATATTTTAAATATATTTTAAATCAAAAGATAAGTTTTCAAAAGAGAGATGATTCATTTAACTTTAATTTGATACATCTCTTATTTAAACACTCTTACATCTTATTGATTTTGATGATTTTTCTTAATCCTTCCCATGAGCTTTTTGATGCAGTCAAAAAGGGGAAGAGAAATATTGAGTATATTCTTAAAAGATGAATGCTTAAAAAACTTAATGAATTTGATGCTTGAAATATTAATACTTATTGATTTGAATTGAGACATAAATTTGAAATAAGTATATAAAATATGTGTAATGAATTAATTATGTATAATGAACCAAAAGATTAATTGAGAACATTCATGAAGTACTTATTTATGTGTTTAATCTATACTTCATGATACATGTTGACAAAATTTATTGAAATATATTATTTATTTTTATTGTGCATATACTCAAGATTTTGTCATCATCAAAAAAGAGAAGATTGTTGATCCTAAGATTAATTTTGATGATTTCAAAATATTAAGTATAAATGATATTAATCATGCATTTCAAGAATGTATGTAGGACTTTTTAAGTACTTAAATTAAAAAAATTATCCATAGAAGAAATCCTCTTAAAAGAAGAAAAATCAAAGAAAGAATTATTTCAAATACTCAAATAAAGCTCAAACAAGAAGTTTTGGGAGCCTTAATGGTGGAAAAGACCATAAAAATTAAGGTAGAAGAAGCCCTCAAAAGTTAAAGACAAAATGCCATTCATACAAAAATATATGCAGAATTATGAAAACTAAGAACTTAGATGATCCAGCAAAAAATTGAGCTGGCTCAGTACTTAGTCAGCTCACTGAAAAACTAGGTCAACTTAGTTTCAGAAAATATAGAAAGCTAATTTTTAAAGTTTATTGATATTGAGCTGATCCAGTTAGAAACTGAGCCGACCCAGTTAAAAACTAAGCCGACCCAGTGATGGTAATGGCTAGATTTTTAGAACTTTAACTTTTTGTCTACAATAACTCCCAATGGCTATTTCAAGAGCTCCAGTGATCAAAACTTATTCTCCAGCCATTTTCAAGCATATAAAAGGCTAGAGACTCAATGGAGAAAGTAAGAAAGTGATTTAATAAAAAAAAATCATTAGATTGAGTGAGATTTATTGAAAATTAAAAAGGAAGAAAAGAAAGAAATTAGTGCACAAAATAGAGAACTTTCAAAAAGAAATCATCTCCAACTTCATCCTCATCCTCTCAAGCATTATTCAAGAAAAGTTGAAGCATCATTTGAGCAATCCAACAGCAACTTCTTCAAGCTTCAAAGAGTTCTAATTTTTATTTTCTATTTTGTGCTAAATTTTTATACTTGTATTTTTATTTCTTTATAAATTTCTTTAGGAAAAGAAACTTGGAGATTTGGCCCATCCAAGCCCGAAATTGGATTGTATAGGATTTAGTTGGTGAGCCCGTAAAACCAACTAGATTGATAGTGAAATCGAAAAACTATCAGTATAGGATTGTGCTTGGAGAGCCCGGTAAAACCAACTGAATTTGTTTGTGATCCTAGGTCAAAACAAATGCAATGTAATCTAGGAATTATAGTAAAACTTCCAAGAAAAGCTTAGAGAGTGGATGTGGTGCGGGGTTGCACCGAACCACTATAAATTTATTGTGTTTGTGTTATGCCTTATTTTGTTCATTTTACTTGCTTTATTTACTTAAAACTAGTTTAATTCATACATAGCTTTACTCAATTTTCAATTCCACTATTGCATATATCATACATAATACAATCACTTAAATTAATCTTATTAGAAGCACATATTTGTATTAGAGCTTAATTTGGCCAAGATTTTAAAAAAATCCAATTCACCCTCCTCTTGGATAGCCATACTTAGGCAACACAAGAAACTCAGCCACACTCGAGGTCTGCCATAGATGAAATTAGAGGATGCTGGGGTTCAATATTTGATGGGGCTTTATTAACAGCAGGACTAGAGTTAGTTATCACGCTCTTCACTAGTTGAAATTTGGTTGGACGGAGTTCACTATTCCTTAGGGTTGTTCTATAGTCGTTGAGGAGAGTGGATGGTCATAACCAAGAAGTTCGTCCAACATACATGGTCTGAAGACCAATTTTCTTGAATTGAACTATAGTAGAAGATCAACCTGATTGAGATTCAGTCATGATTGCTACAACCATAAATAGGATCATATTAAGTTCGGACTTCTTATTGGACTTCGATGGGAGTTATTTTATCCCCAACACTTATCCTCCTGCTCCCAAGTTCGAAGATCAAATGAAAGAAGTACCAAAATTATGACTGCCAAAGTCCTCTGCTAGTTTTCTACTTCCAAAAGATGAAAAGTTTTGGCTTTTTCTAACTAAAGCATTGGCTAGCTTTGATAGAAAATGAGCTAGCTCAATTGAAGCATTGACTGAAGCTCTTCGATGGTTTGTTCCATTCTCTCGATTTCTCTCCATCTGCTTCCAAGGCTTGAGAGCACCATACCTGAGCTCATAATCTCTACCTTGGTGCTCCCAAGTTCTTATAAACTCAGCTCTATCCATCAGCCCCATCAGTACCATATAGTTATGAAAGCTATTATGTGGAAAAACCTTTATAAGCACATTAGCTGGACTTTCTTTGGTGTGAACCTTCACCAGCTCCACTTCACCATTCTCCACTAGATCTCTGATTCGGTGGTATCTGATATCAATGTGTTTGGTTCTTGTATGATATACAGAGTTTTGTATGAGTAATAAAGCACTTTGGCTATCATAATGCATCCTGATTGCATTTTGTGGGAATCCCATCTCTAGTGCCAAGCCTTTCAGCCATAAAGCTTCCTTCATTGCCTCCGTGATACCAATGTACTCCACTTCAGTAGTAGACAAGACCATAATTGGTTATAAGCAAGATCTCCATCAGACTGGACCTCCATACAAGCTGAATATAAAATCTATTGTCGAATGCCAAGTATCCACATCTCTACCAAAATCTGCTTCCATAAATCCCTTTATTAGCCCTCGAGCCTCCTTGGACATATTAGAAAATTTCTTAGCACCTTCTTGCTGACCATAGTAGATGCTAATCCTAACTAAACCTACCAAGTATTTGAAGATACCTTTCAGTGCTCTCCAACGCTTCCCATTAGGTTGAGCCATAAACCTGCTCACCTAACTCACTACATGGGCTAAATCCAGCCTACAACAAACCATGGAGTACATAATGCTTCCCACACTAGAAGCATATGGAACCTTTCCTATCTCCTAAACCTCAATCTTAGTCTATGGTGACATGATCTTAGAGAGTCTGACATGCCCAGCTAGTGGCAACTCTACCGATTTGGCCTCCTTCATTCTAAATCTCTTTAAGACCTTCTTGATATATCCTTCTTGAGATAGATACAGCAATCCCTCGGTTTTGTCTTTGATAATTTTCATACCTAGGATCTTATTTGCAGGCCCCAAGTCCTTCATCTCAAACTCTCAAGATAAAGCTTTCTTCAACTCTTGCACTACTTTCTTACTCTTGTATGCTATCAGCATGTCATCTACATTCAAGAGTAAGTATATCTAAGATCCATCTTTTAGAGACCTCACATATACACACGGGTCATGATTACACCTAGAAAGGCCTATACTTCTCATATATATGTCAAACCGCTTGTACCACTATCTAGGAGACTGCTTCAACTCATACAATAATTTCATCAGTAAATAGATCTTTTCCTCTGACCTAAGCTTCCTGAAGCCCTATAGCTGCTCCATGTATATGTTCTCCTCTAAATCCCCATGGAGGAATGCTATCTTAATGTCCATTTGCTCTAGCTCCAAGTTATGAGTAGCAACTATGCTCAACACATCCTAATGGACGTATGTCTAATAACTAGAGAGAAGACTTCTAAGTAATTAATCCATTCTTCCTGTGAGTACCCTTTGGCTACCATCCTAGCCTTGTACCTCACTCCACCTTGCTCTGAAGGTGCCTCTTTTTTGGTGAAAATTTATTTGGAGCCAATGGGTCGAGCATCATCCAGAAGATCCACCAGTGGTCATGTCTGGTTCTTCTTGAGAGACTCCATCATAGCCTACATCCATAATTCCCAATTTGGGCTCTCCATGACCTCCTTAAAGCTCTCTAAATCTCCATTGGTAATGATAAGAGCATAAAAGATAATCTCATCAATGCCATATCATACCGATTTGCGAATAGTGCACTTCGGCTTATGCAGTGCCACTCCTCTTATATTATCCTGCAAGTCTGCTGCCTATGGCTATCTTTGTACTTTCTCTAGGATAGATCACTCTCTATGTTGGTCCTCCATAGGTGTATCACCATGCTTGCCTAACTCCACCTCAAACTAAACATGACCTGAGGTTGATGTTGAGGGCAAATCATCTATATCCGAAAACTATCCCATGTTGTCCTGTGTTATCTTAACAACTTCATCTACACTTCTCAACTTCATCATAATATTTTTCTCATCAAAAATCACATTCCACTTGATGACACACCTCTGAGAATGTGAATTCCACAAAAAAAAAATCCTTCATACCTCATGAAAATCCGATGAATATTATCTTCTATGACTTTGGATCTAACTTGCTCCTATCGGCTTCTTCTACCAAAGCATGTGTAGGAGAGTCAAACATCTTTAGGTGAACAAACATCATCTTCTTTCCACTCTAGATAGTCTCTAGAAGTCCTCCATTTAGTTTTCTATGGGAAGACCTATTAACAAAAAAATAAGCATAAGTAAGTGCATCACCCTAAAAGGATTTGGGCGGTGACACCTGCAATCTCAAGCTCCTGACCTTCTCCATCAATGTCCGGTTCATCCTCTTCATGACACCGTCTGCTGAGGGCTCATCTTCACTATGTAATAGTGTTTTATGCCATTTTTCTTACAGTATCTTTTGAATTTCAGGTTGGTGTATTTCCATCCATTATCAGACCTTAAACACTTCACTAGCTATCCAATCTCCTTCTCCACCTCAGCTCTCTAGATTTTAAATCGGACAAACATATCTAATTTTTCTCTAATCGGATAAACCCATACCTTTCTGGAGAAATCATCTATAGAGATGATAAAATATCTTGCTTCACCTCAAGATGCAACAGGTGCCGGTCTCCATACATCCAGGTGAACTAGCTCCAAATAACTTCACTCCGCTTGGTACTACTAACAAATATAACTCTATGCTGTTTGCCTAGATACAAGGCTCACATAGGTCATCTCCTTTCTTTCTAAGTGCTAGAATCAGACGTCTCCTACTCAACTCTATGAGCTCATTGTCACTTAAGTGATCCATACGATAGTGCCACAGCTTGTAGATTAGCTATTCCTTCTGTGCTGCTACAGACACCTCTACACTATCCATAACCATTGAGCCCTCCATCTTATATAGGTTGTTGCTCTGTCTTCTTCCTTTCATCACCACCAATGAACCCTTGGAAATCCTCAAACACCCTTTGTCTGGCTAACAACCAAAAGCATACCCCTATCCTTCTAAGTATCCTAGGGATATCAGGTTCTTCTTTAGTTTGGGCACATGCTTCATATTACTGAGTGTCTGTATGACTTCATCATACATTCTTACTCTAACTATACCAACACTAGCAACTATACATGGATGATCAACTCCAAGACTAACACTCCATCCATCGAATCTCTCATAAGATGAGAACTACTCCCAATCCATAGTGTAATGGTGGAAACACGCTGAATCTAGTGTCCAGTGGCTGTCCAAGTCTGTAACTCCATCTGATACTACTAGTATATCATTTTCACTATCTTCAGATGATAGAGCACCATTCTCGTTGATTGATCCATCCTTAGAAGTATCATTTTCCTTCTCATTCTTCAAAAGTGGGCAATTTCTTCTAATATGATCAGGTTGATGACACTTATAGCATTTCATACCTTTCTAATTTTCTTAAGACTTTGATCTGCCCTTGAATCTATTTTAATTTTTCTTCTTATGCCTTCCTTACCTCTTATTCACATCTCTAAGCTAGGATTTCCTTTAACTAGCCTCTCTCACTGCTCGTTTGATCTAAGAACTCCAACCACTTTTTTAAAGATTAATGTCTCCTTTCCATATACTAAAGTAGTAATGAGACCATCATGTGCCACTGACAGCGAACACAACAACATGAGAGCTTTATCCCTCTCATCAATCTTCACATTAAGGCTCATGACATCGAGTAAACTTGATTAAACTTCTAGATATGGAAAACTAGATCTCCTCCTTCGGGCATCCATAAACCGTATAGCTATTTCTTCAACCATAGTTTATTTATCATGTTCTTGCCTATATACGTGTTCTCTAATTTTTGCCAAAGCTCCTTTGGTGTGGTTTCCATATTGATCTCTAGTAGAACTTCATCAGCAAAGTACATCCAAATTATGCTGAAGTCTATCTCTTCAAGTTTCTCCCACTCTTCAATAGAATTTTTTTTCGATCTTTCTCAAGTCAAGACCATGTAGATTCTACTCTACACCAGTAGATCCTTCATCCTTTGCTGCTAAAGACTGAAGTTTTTCTTGCCATCAAACTTTTCAAAGTCTGTTTTAATGGTACTCGATGCCATCTCAACCAGATTTTCAATAACCAAATACTAAAACAACAAAACAATGTTCAAAGAAATTTGTTCAGCACCTTACCACAATCCCAGTTAGAGCTTTGACCTTTTATCCACCAGATCCAATGCTAGGGCTCTAATACCAATCTATTGCAACCTGGTATTGTTCTAATACCAAGTGTTGGGAATAATCCTTGCTATTAATGATTGTGGAAACAGCAACAAGGAACCGAGGAAATAGATGACCATCCTATCAAATCCTAGAAAATCCTAGGGCATGAAGAAAAGAGGGAGAATGAGAGAGGAAGAGGGATTTTTCAGGGAGAAAAGGGCTTGTATTCAATTTCATTCTAATTACAAAACTCAAATATAGAATATATATATACCTGGTCAATATGACCTAACTCAAAAAACTCTTCTAGCTAACCTAATGTAATGCACTCCCTAGGCCCATGTGCACCCATGTCTCATATGCACACACCCATTGGACTAATCTCAACCCAATCCATAGGTTAGCCCCTTAGAACCTTATAAACTAAGGCCCTAAGTCCCTAGCATTAAACCCAATCCTAGGTCAGAATAGAAATCATGTACTATTCCATTCACTGCTTGAGCTAGCTCGGTTAGCAGTTGGGCCGATTCAATTATGATGTCTCTTGTGACAGCCCGAATCACCACTCTCTATTTTGCTACTCGGACCGACTCTCTTAGGGTTTGAGCCAGCTTGACTTCTATTCGGGCTGGCTCTGACAGGAACCAAGCCATCCCTTCCAATGTGTCAGCTTGATATACTTTTTGGACTTCTACTCAAGCCGACTCTCTCAGGATTTAGGCTGGCTCTATTGGAAAATGTATCCTAAAGTCAATCATCTAAGTAGTAGATGATTGAAATTAGTATATGAGTTATCTAATAATAATAATTATTTGGCTGGTTTATCATAAAAGTTCTATCTTCCTTAAATGAACTTCTAAATTATGATGAAGTCCTTAGAACCACAATCAATCGATAAAGGAGGATTTATTAGATGGTTCTTAAATTGTTCATGATCAAACGATAAGTTATTAACAAGAATTATAATTTATCGAGTGTAGGTCGCTGTATGCCATATGCGTTGGTTGTCCTCATAACCAAGGAGTATGGAGATACTGGTATGGCATCCAGGTAAGATGTAGGAGTACATCTACACTGAACGTGATCAATGTAGCACTCTACTATCAAGAGTAGCAAGCTAAGGCCAATGGGTATAAGCGTTCCTTCGATCTGAGATCAACACGGTGACTTGCAAGCAACTCACTATACTTTAGTGCCAGACTGCCTGTATTTCTAATATAGATTCAAAAGATTTCTAGGTATAGTCAAGTACCTATAAAATCAGTGTATGAATCAAGATAGGATTGACTACTTCTGATTAACTTCAGGAAGAGAATGACTCACTGTATTTCAATTTAGCAAAACCTGAGTTTGGGTAACCTCATGAGGTGTCATGAGATTTGTAAAATTTTGAAAAATAATAAAGATGACTTGTATGAGTGTTTGACAGCATACTCGAAGTCATTTTGAATATTATTGGTTATAGGGATGAATTATATAGTAACCATAGGCCAGGATTCTAAGAATATTGCTTTGCATACATTCGACCTATCTGGACATCGGAAACCATTGCTAGATGATAACTTTGATTAGTATAGAAATTGATTTCTATGCTATCGACTTAGGTTCGAACCTATTGGGTCACACACATTAGAGCTTGTAACTTGATCAGATGGTTAATCAATGATTGAGAATCGTTCTAAGGTCAATCCATCAATACGATTAATGTTTGACCTAATGCAAGTATTGCAGGAGGATCAATTAGTAATTGGATTGCTAATTGGCTCAATCTGATTGAGTAATTGGGTTGAGCTCAATTTTAATTGAATTAGATTCAATTAGAATTAGTTTAGACTTAATTAGATTAAGTCTAGTTGGTTTATTGGATAAGCCAATTGTAGGAAAGAATAATTCCTTGTTTGACTAGGACTTGGGTGCACCTAATTGATTTAGGATTTAAATCAGATTTAAATCTTAATTTAATCTAATTTAATTGAGCTCCTAGTTGGACAAGGATCATCTTTAATTGGATTGCATTTAATCTAGTTTAAATATGATTTAAATCAGGTTCAAATCTATTTTGACCTAGTCAAACAAGAGGAGTCCAAGTTGGACTGGGACTCTCTCTCTTTCTCTTGCACCTAAGACCCCATGCCCATTATTTTAATTCCTGATATTTTCTATGTGAAATCCTACACCAAAGAGGAGTATCCATGCCCATATATCAAATTTTTTGGGAGTTTGTTATGACTTGGTCAAAACAAGAAAGAGTTGGGATTTCTTTCCTTCTTGCAAAAGTCTCCTTTTGACCAAACTCTTTTCTCCCTTGCGCACCACCTCTACCGATGCCCTACTTTTGATTTCCACCCTTTCTCCCTTTTTTTTATACATTGGTTTTCTATTTCACATGCCAAAAATCAAGGGAGGGGCGTCCAAGAGTTGGATGCCCCATAGAAGTTCTCCTTTAACTAGGTTTTGACCTAGTCTTGTAATAAAAGATGGATGCCTCTTATAAGATGGTTTTAGGATGTGAAAAATTTTTAAAAAATTATAAAAAATTAGAGAAAAAGAAGGAGAAGTCTTGAAGGATTTATGTTACTAAGATTCATGGAGAAGAACCTTCAATTAAGATATCAAAGGTTGATGTCTTGAAGAGACAAAGTAAGAGAAGATTGTCTTCTCTTATATTTTTCTTTTATTTTTCTCTCTCTCTATTTTATTTATAATTTTTACATCATACAAATATAAGAGAGAGAGAGAGAGAGAGAGAGAGAGAGGATTTGGATGTGGGGATGAGTGCTCTAAGTTGTTGGGGCATGGTGTAAATTTTTGGGCATGATCTGACTATGTCCTGATGAGAGAAGGAGAAGAGAAGAAAGGTCTTCTTTTAGGATTTCTTGAAGAACCTTTCCTCTCCAATTTTCATGGAAATTTTATATGATGAAAATCAAAAATATTATATCTAAAAACTTAAGAAAAATTCTAGAGGAGAAGGTCTCCTCTTGTCCTAGCAAGAGATGTTTTCAAGACATCAACCATTGATGTCCTAAAAGAGAAGATTTGTCTTCTCTTATGATTTATTTTTTCATATTCTTATTTTTTGATTTTTGGAAGATCCAAGGGTTGGATTTCTCCCTTGTTCCTCCTCATGTTCTTCATCTCTTGGAGTATCCAAGAGATCTGAAGAACATGTATTTGATTAACTATTAGAAGGGATCCACGAGAAGCTAGCACTTCGAGTGGATCTTCATTCGACAAACCTTCGATCTGTGTTGCAGGTTCGTGTGGATCATCTATAGAGGTTGGACACTTGTATGGCTCCAAAGATAATAACAAATTTAACTATGGAGTTTTCGACCCATGCAAAGATAAGAGATTTGATCTCTTGGTGACCTAGATGCAATCTGGGGTTAGATCTAGAATTATTCTAGATCTCAGTATTGATATGATCAATACCACTTATGATTAATTTAATTTTAGATTTATATTTATATCATAACATATTATAGATCCTTGATGTAGAGTTTTATAATTTGATTACATGTATGTTATAGATTAAATAGTTTAATCTATGTCTTCTGCTACTCTATATTTCGAAAAAGTTTTGAAATCTATGCATAAAACCCTGCATGTTTCTCAATAATGGTATCAGAGCCAAACTATTTTATAACATGATCATGTTTGTATTAGATTAAATTTAAAAATTAAAATTAATTAAAGATCGTACATACTGCCATAAGGTTATCCTATTGTAAGGTTAATCCCTTACAATAAAAAGGTTGTCATAGTATGTGCTAATCTGAATCTGAATCTTAAATAATTTAGATTAGATCTAAAAAAATTATGATTTAATTTTTTGATTTAAATTTAAAATTAAATAGATATTTTATCTATTTTAGATTATTTAGATTAGATCTAAATAATATCAGGATTGTACATACTGCCATAAGGTTGTCCTGCTATAAGGTGTACCCCCTTACAGTAGAAAGGTTGTCCTAGTATGTTCTGATCTGAGAAATCTAAGTCATAAATATGTTAGATAAGATCTAAAGTAATTTATAATTTATTTTTAAATTTTAAATCTAATTTTAAATGGTTTATGATCTGATCCACATGATGTATTTTATGTTTAGATCTAGATCCTCTTATTGCATATGTTGATATGTAATTTTTGTTTTGAATCTAGAATGTATATGTATGACATATTTATTTTGTAGAATTTAAATTGAGAACTTACATTTTGCAAAACCCTAAATTTGAAATCCTAGGGCATGATCTAAACAATGAAATAAATTAGATCTAAAACTATGTATTGAATATGATTCAATGTAAATTATTTATAATTTAAAAATATTTTAAAAAATAAAATCAAAAATTAGTTCTGAGGTTCCATAAATTCAAACTTTGAACTTAATTAAGAATTAAGTGATTGTTTAGGATCTAGGTTTATGATTTGAAGATCCTAAGATAATTTCATAAAACTTGGGTTAAAGGTTAAATGGGTTAGTTTTGATTAGGTCATTAACTGGGTTAGACCTAGGGTTAGATTAAATATGGACTTAGTTAAGAAATTGATCAAACCTAATTAATAGTTAATTAAAATTAGGTCATTTCTTTTCTATAGATCAATTCAGTAGTTGTACTTGATCAAAGTCCATATATCTAACAAATGGACCTGATCATGGTTCAGTGGTCGAGCCCGAGTCTTGAGGTAGACCAAATTAAAACTGACAAACCAATTAGTATCTAAGATAAATCTGACATTCCAGATCAATGGTTTTTAATTGGCAGCCTACTTACCTAGCCATTTCTGATGGTGTCTAAGGCAAGCCTTGGTAGACTCTTCCAGAGATCTCACTTACCTATCCAATATAGTTAATCAGATTTTGATTAGGTTGCTTATTGATTCAAGCTAACCCATGTCACATAGAAAATCAGTGAGACTGATTTCATTTAGTAAGACTGATATAGGTGCCCATGGACCAAAATTGATCATAATCCTCATTAGTGACTTGTGAAGTCAATGGGAGGACCTGACTTGGTGAAGTCAGTGGGAGCAAATTGGTCTATGTCCTTTCTATCCTTAAATCACTAATAATTTAAATCCTCTAAAATTATTAGATCCTTAAAATGATGAAGTTATGGAGATAACCGAGTCATAGCCTTCCATTAAGATGTTTGATAATGAGTTCATTAACTCAATAATCATTAGAGGCCCAAAGGCCTGGTGCTTGTTGACCAATGGAATTATCATTCATCATATGATGACTTGGATGTGTCTCTCTAATGGTGGTTAGGTTGGCCAACCAAAGTTAGGCCTAATCATTCGTTAGTTAGATGCATCAAGTATAGTCATGTTAATGGTTGGACCTAATCGGATCCTTACAGTGGAGGCTAAAGCCTACTAGTTAGATTTCTAGAGCAAAATTAAATTACTAGAAATTGTTTGAAGAAATAATTGGTTATGAACCTATCCTTAGATATACATGGGTTGGCCAACCAAAGTTGGGCTCGTGTGCAGTCTATGTGAATTCTAGTACCTACTAGGGAATTAAAAAAATTCTCTAAATTAGAGGTAGAGGCTACCAATTCGAATAAAATAGTGGAAGAACCTTTAGTCTAAAGTTCAAGTCTTTAGGCTTAATGTAATTCATATACTTAGATCAATATTCTCTTTTCTCAAATTAAGGCTAAATCCTAATTACTCCTATCACTGTTAGATAGTGAAGACTTATGGACCCAACTTCGATAATCAATATTGAAAGTTGAATTTAGTTCAGCAGTATGAATGAGTTCATATTGGGGCTTCTGAGCCCAGTCAAAACAATAAGTCCTAAAGGAAGAAGAATTGTCTTGCTTTCCTTGACCATAATAGGTTGAACAAGAGAAAGGAGCAAGAGTTGCTTATCAAGGATGTTATATGATAACACCTTAAAATTTTTTTGTATGTAATTCTACCACCTGGGTATTAGATACGAATGATCTTATGCAATTCATTGCAAGAACTTTAGGTAAGTGGAATGTGCACACCTTAGTTAGATTATGCCATGGATGTCTATGTTTGGCATTACAGGCTTAGTCATGTTAACAAGAATAGGATAAATGGGTTAGCTTGAGAGGAAAACTTCGATATCAATGATTGTGAATCATTGATAGCTTGTAAATCTTTTCTTCTTGGGAAGATGACAAAGTCACCTTTTACTGAAAAAGGTGAAGGAGCCGATAAAGTTCTAAGTATCATACATAGTGATGTATATGCACTTATGAACTTAAGTGCCAAAGAAAGATACTAATATTTCATTATAGATGACCTGTCTGGGCATGGATGCATCTACCCTGAATCATTTGAAATGTTCAAATGATTAAGTAATGAAAAAGAAAAATAAACTGGAAAAGACATTAGAACTCTTCGATCTGATCGAGGAGGTGAATACTTTTTTAGTAAGTTTGTGACATATCTAGGAGAGAATAGGATTCTCTCTCAGTGGATTCCTTTTTGGAACACAGTGTATCAGAAAGGAAAAAATTGAACTTTGTTAGACATGGTTCAATCTACGATAGGGTTCACTAGTCTGCCTATTTCAGGGTTATGCTTTACTGACTATTTATTTTACTCTAAAAATTTATACCGAGTGAATTTGTTGCATTGACACCATATGGGATATAGATCGGGCATAGACCTAGACTCTTTCACCTTTTGTTTTGGGGTTGGTTGGCCTATGTCATAGGTTTCTACACAGATAAACATGGATACTGATCTAATAGGTATTTAAGGGTGATTAATTCTACCATACTGAAGAACATGAGATGTTCATCAGTAGTATGGCATTCCTTCTGGAAAAAAGTTCCTTAGAGAAGGAACTAATGCCTGTTAAGTTAAACTCAGAGAAGTTTGACTAGTAAGAAAGAACCAACATAATCTAGTAAACCTACAGAACCAGATTTGATCAGATCAAATCTGGAGTCCATTAAAGTATCACCTTTAAGGAGATTCGGTATAGTACCGCATTAGCTGGATAGATACTTTAGTATCTAGATTCTAAATGGTGATCCCATTAAGCTCGATGAGAACAACAAGGATCCGATCACCTATAGGGATATAATGTAGTGATCTGACTCTGAGAAGTGACTTGGAGCCACATGATCCAAATTAAAGTCTATGGAAATCAATAGTGTATAGACACTAAATGATTCACCTGAAGGGATAAAATTCATTGGGTGTGAATAGATTTTCAAAAGGATTAGAGTAGTGCAGATGGGAAGGTAAAGATCTTAAAGCCCATTTAGCTATTATCTCAGAATTAGAACATAGGTTTTGAATGTATGCCCTTGTTATGAAGAAACATAAATTCTGCATTTATAATTGGGCAAAATATTCTATAGTGTTATTTCTTGCATTGTCTATGGATGAAATTCTCTTAATAAAAAATGACATCCCAGCATTGCAAGGAATAAAGGTTTAGTTGTCATCTTATTTCTCCTAAAAGAACTAGATCTAGGATTTTACAGGTAGATCTTAAAAACTTTTTCAAGATCTTACAGCAAAAGACTTAAATAAATTAAATATTTATTTAAATAAATATTTAAATATCTAGATCATAGATCTATTACATAATCAAGGTATGATATTAAATCAAAAGTTAAAATCAAATAAGAAAGTAAAAGATTGATCAAATCAACCTAGATCTACACTACATCAAATGCAGGTATGAAGTTAATAGATCAGATCTATTACCTGATTAAGATAGATGTTCTAACTTGCTGATCTAAGCTTGAGGATGAAGTTATGAGCTGCACATGCATCGACCTCTAAAAGTCATCAACACGAGCCTACGATCTCTGATATAAAGTCCGATGTAGGAAATCAGCATAGCATGCTAGTACTGTGTTGATCCTTCTTCGATGGTTGATCCGATGCTTCCTTCTTCAAATTTAGACTCTCCAAAATATACGAAGGAATATGAGAGTTTACTAATCTAAGACTCTTTCAAAAAAAGTTTAAAAAAAGGAGGAGAGATTGAAAATAAAATAGCCCTAGAAGAAGACCCTCTTCTTCTTCTCTTTTCTCTCACCAAGACACCTAGTTTGGTGCCTATGGAACCCCCACACCCAAAGACCCTCTTCCTCTAATTTTTGCACACCCCAAACCTCTCCAAAAGCTCTATATTTTATAAAAAAATTAGAATAAAATTCATCCAATAAATAGAGAAAAAGAAGAGTCCAAGTTAGATCAAAATTCTAGACTAGGAATAACCAAACATGGGAAGTTGTTGGGGCGCTCAACTCTTGGGAGCCTCCTCCACAATTATTGGTGTGGACAAGCAAGGGAGGGTGCACAAAAAAGGAGATTATTTTTATAGAATAAAAGAAGAATTAATTAAAAGAGGGGGCAGCACTCAAGGGAAGGTGTTTTGGTCAACAAGGATTCTATCTCATAGAATCCTAAGCAAAACAAACTCCTCTTTTCACTTGGTCTTCCAACAAATTGCCTTATGAGAAAATGAGGAGAGAAAGAAGGCATGAGAAGTCATGGGAGTGGAGAATTTTCACATAAGAAACAAAACAAAAAGAGCATGGGGCATGAGGATTAAGTGGCACAAGTGATAGGGAGTCCTAGTCACACTAGGACTCCTATTTTGACTTGGTCAAACAAGATCTTTTAACAAAATAAAATCAAGATTAAATCAATCCAATTAAATAAGATCCTAACCTATTTAAGAACTTAATTAAATTAGATTAAATTTAATTTAATTCTAATTTATTTTTAATCAAATTAAAAAATTGGGTTAATTCGAGTCCTAGTTAGACTAGGACTAGTTCTTCCTTGCACTTGGCTTATCCAATAAACCAATTGGACTTGATCCAATCAAGCCCAAACTAAATATAATTAAATTATATTTAATTAGACTTAATCTCAAACTATTGGCTTAATCAAATTAAGCTAATTAGCAATCCAATTGCCAATTCATCCTCCTACAATACTTGCACTATGTTAAACACCAATCGTATTGATTATTTAACCCTAGAATGATTCTTAATCATTGATCAACCATCCGATCAGACCATAAGCTTTAATGTGTGTAACCTCATAGGTCTGAACCTAAGTTGGTAGCATAGAAATAAATTTTTGTATCAATCGAACTGATCATTTAGCAATAATATCCGACAGCCGGATAGGTCGAAGGTGTAGAACACCATCCTTAGAACCCATGCAGATATAGTTTCTATATAATTCATCTCCTTGACCACAATGCTCGTAGGACACCTTAGAGTTCAACTGTCAACTCTGATCAGGTTATCCACATTGTATTTCAAAATATCAAATTCATATGATGGATTATCCTGGCCAAGATTTTGCTATATTGAAATACAGTGATATTTTCTTCTCCAACTCTTGGAGTGGTCAATTCCATCTTGATTATACTCCAACTTCATAAGTACTTGACTATGCCCAAAAGCCTTTTATTGCTGAATTAGAAATTCAGTTAGTTCGACATATCAAGGTAATTAAATTTGATTTATTATTGATTTTATTTTAATTTTTTTAAATATATAATAATCAGATCTGAAACATATATCAAGATCTGATTAGGATCAAGAGAAAAATTTTTGAAATATTATCTCTTTGATCTAATCAGCACTGAACGAACCTTGATCGGAAAATCAGGTTTCCTTAAAGGCCACTTTCCCTATTGCCTCATCAATTGTTTGGACAATGATAAGTGGTGGGACCCAACTTTGATAGCTGTATCGGAAGGTTGAAAGATTATCCCTAGAGCATTGAACGGGGATTCCTATATGTTACTAATAGATCCTGCACCTAAGGAGCCAGCTGCCAATGCACATGGAATAGTCAGAGACACTTATTAGAAGTGGCTTAGTGATCGAACCATAATGCACTGCATTATGCTGACTACGATGTGCGATGAGTTCAGTCGCAGGTTTGAGACAGCTCAGCCAAATGAAATGCTCTAAGTACTGGAGGATTCTTTTGGCACCCCAATGATGTTGAGAGGCACAAGACTAGTTGTGCCATCTTCAATGCTAGAATGCGGGACGGAGCCTCTGTCACTGATCACGTACTGTATATGATCGAGCTGATAAAGTACTTTAGCAAACTCGACTTTTTCTTGCATGAACAACTTAGAAAAGATGCAATACTAAACTCGCTGCCAAGGTCCAATCTCCCTTTCCTTACTCATCAAAAAAATGGATAAGCCTGAAGTAAACTACGCATGGTTTTTTACCTGGGTTCTTCAGAACTTTGCGAAGATCACCAACTCCATAAAGAGTCGGTGAACTTAGTGGAAGGTTCATCCTCTGATTCTCAATCCTTTAGGAAAGAAAAGAAGAATAAGAAGAAAAAAATAAAGAGGGTGCAAGTTCAGGCTAGGACATCGATGTAGGGCTAGACCAGGAAGATCAAGTCCGATAAGAGTTAAGCTGAATGCTTCTTTTGCAAGAAGCGGAGGCACTAGAAGAGGAATTATCCTCAATACATTGTCTTCCTAGATCCGAACAAGTAGAGAAAGAAGCAAGCTATTACTAGGAAAGGTATTTGTATGATAACTTCTTACAATTTCTTTATTTATGATATTACTGACTAGGTATTGGATACAGATAGCTCTTACCATATTTGTAATTTGTTGTAGTGATTGCAGGTCAGTAGAAGATTCGAGCAAGGCTAGAGATTCCTAAACGTTAGAGGTGGAAGATCAGTTTTAGTTCTAGCTTTAGAAATTTTAAAATTTATATTTGAATCTCATACCGTTGTTCTTAGTGATTGTCATTTCTATCCTAGTTTCTTTTTAAATATTATTTTTGTAGGCCTTTTGGCCATTAACAATTATGAAATTTCAATAAAAAAATGAGTTTATAATGTCATTGTGAATGGTGTTACTGCTTTCTATGGACAATTGAATAATGGTATATAATATGTATATCAAACCTATTAATATAAAGTAAAAACTATTCTAAACTGGCAAGCATCCTAGATTAGATAGTGTATCAGATATTTACTTATGGCACTGTAGGCTAGGTCATTAAACAAGAATAGGAATAAATAGTACTCAGAGAAAATTCTTGAAGTCAATGATTTGTGAATCACTTCCAACCTGTGAGTTCTATCTTCTTGGTAAATGAACCAAGTCATCTTTTAACTGAAAAGGGTGATGAGAGCCATAAGGCTCAATAGGTCTAGTTTTTTTTTTTTTTTTTTTTTTTTTTTTTTTTTTTTTTTTTTTTTTTTTTTAACATACTGATGTAGTGGACCAATGGCACTAGTGCTTAGAGATGGATATGTCTACTTTCATCAACTTTTATAGATGATCGTATTCAGATATGGATTATGTCTATCTGATGAAACATAAGTTAGTATCTTTTAAAAATTTTCAAATGATTTCGAAGTGAAGTAGAAAAACCAAACAAACAAAAAAAATAGAAAGAATATTAAAACTCTTCGATCTGATCGACGGAGGAGAATACCTTCCTTGATGAGTTTCTCACATATCTTTAGTGAGAAGAATGAAATTTTCTTTTTAATGTGACTCCTCCTGGAACACCCTACTGCATAATAGTGTGTCTGAAAGGAGGAATCGAATTTTGTTAGACACTAGTCCAATCCATGATGGAATTTGCCAGTTTGTATCGAATATCCTTCTAGAGATATGCACATCGAATCGACTTTTATCTATTAAATAGGATTCTAAAGTAAGTTTGTAGTTAAAATTTTCATGTGAGATATGAACAGGTGCGTAAGCCGGCACTTTCACACCTTAGGGTTTGGGGGTGCCCGGCTTGATGTCAAAACGATTTAGTTACAGACAAACTTAGAGCTAGGTCTGACAAGTGTACATTTCATGGGTATCCAAAAAGAGGACCAAAGGATTACTATTTCTACCATGCTGATGAACAAAAGATGTTCGTTTAGCCTTAGGGAAACTTTTTGGAAAGAAGTTCCTTTGGTGAATGGAAACTGTTGCCTCTAAGGTTGAACTTGATTGAAGTTCAACTAGGTAAAGTCCGACATAGGAATGTTGAATCTTAGTCAAATTTGATCAGATCAGATCCAAAGCCTAGTGAACTCGCATCATTAAGATGATTTGGTAGGGTACCACACCATCCAGATAGATACTATGGATTTTTGGTCCAGGATGGTGATCCCATCGAACTCGATGAGAACAATGAGGATCCGATCACTTATATGCATGCGATGCAGAGACCCAACTCTAAGAAATGGCTAGAAGCCATGAGATCTGAAATGGATTCCATGAAAGTCATTGATGTATAGATATTAGTTGACTCACCTAAAAGGGTTAAACCCGTTGGATGTAAATGGGTCTTCAAAAGGAAGAGGGGCGCAGACAGAAAAGTGGAGACCTATAAAGCCTGTCTCATTGCCAAGGGGTATCATTAACGTTATGGTATTAACTAATGACGAGATGTTTCTCCTCTATGGCAATGTTCAGTTCATTCGAATCATGCTTGCCAATTCGCCTGCCGCCCATCTAGACTAGTGAGATTGGCAGGATGGGATTTGAAGACAGCTTTCCTAAATGGTGAGCTGATCGAAGAGGTGTATATGATACAACCTGAAGGGTTCACATCCATAGATGAGTCCAAGATGAGCAAGCTTTAGAGATCCATTTATGAATTGAAGCAAGCATTCTCGAAATGAACATGCATTTTGAGATAAGAGTGATCAAAATGTATGGCTTCGCGTTAAGAACAGCAGAAAGAACCCTAGCATTTAACAATGGGCAATGGCTCTAACAGTGGTATTCTTATTTTGTATGTGGAATGACATTCTCTAATCAAAAATGATATCTCTATACTATAAGGAAATAAAAGTCTGATTGTCCATCACAGTTCTCATGAAAGACTTGGTGAAGCATCACTACATCCTAGGGAAGGGAATGACTATAGGGATACGATCTAAAAGGATGCTTGTATATCTCAGTCTATGTACAATAGAAACTGTGCTGAAGAGGTTCAACATGAAGAATTCCAAAAAGAGCTATCTCGGATAGGCCGAAGAATTTCGTCTCTCTAAGAAGGGGGGAAGCGGATGTCTAACAAACTCCTAAAGAGAGAGAGCGTATGAGTAGAATCTCATATGCTTCGATAGTGGGATCAAGATATATATGCAATGACATGTACGCAACAGACGAGGCATACTCACTAGGAGTGGTGAGTAGATACCAGTCTGACCTTGCGAGAAAATCACTGGAAGGTGGTTAAAACCATCTTCCATTGAAAGTATTGGAAAAAATACTAAGGAGCACCCAATGGTTGGTTTATGAGCTGAGTTATATCTAAAGCTTGTGGGGTTTACAGACTCCAGCTTTCAATCTGATCATGATAACAGTAAAAGTGTATCGAGATATATCTTTACTCTAAATGGTGGAGCCATCTACTGAAAAAGTTTCAAGCAGCATATAGTGGTTGACTCTATTTGTGAAGCAGAGTACATGGCAGCATCACATGCAGCAAAAAAAGCTGTGTGGCTGAGGAAGTTCATCATCGAGCTTAGAGTAGCACCCTCCATTGATAGTCCGGTCCTGCTCTACTGCAATAGCACTGGCGCCAAAGCTCAAGCAAAAGAATCGAAGGCACACCAGTGGATAAAGCATATTCTGCATCATTTTCATTTGATCCATGAAATCGTAGATCGTGATGACGTCAAGCTCCAGAAGATCGATGGAAAGAAGAACCTAGCCGACCCCTTCACTAAAGCCCTAGCAATCAAGGAGTTTGACAACTGATAAGTATCATAAATTCACCAATAAAAGTATTAATTTATCAATTAATTCATATTAATTTTTAAGAATTAATAATCAATTTATATATAATTTTTGAAAAATTAATATTTTTATTAAGTAAAAAATTAATTAAAAAAATTATAAAAATTAAAAAATAAAATTTTATTATCAATAGAAAGAGCTCATTTTTTTGATCACAACAAAATAAATTTTAAGTAAAATAGAGCTAAAATGAAAAAGATATGAATTTTCAAAAAATATAAAATAAATAAAAATTAAATAAAAAAAGAAAATGGCTCAGCCGGCTCTGCAAGCCAAGCCACCAAGCCAAGCCAAGCCATCAAAGCCGACTCATCCGTTGAAGCCATCAGCCGGTCCACGACTCCAGGCGTGGACCGCAAGCTCAGCAAAATCCGGCGAATCAGAGCTTGCCACGTGGTGGACCTAGACTCCTAAAGGGTCCACAGAAATTTATCACGGCTCATAGGGCAATTTGGTCTTTTCACTTAGCAACAGAGGCACTGATTGGCTGCAGTGTGCGGTGCGGCCGGTCCGTGCGGTCCATGGGAACAGTGATTGCGCAATCAGATGGCTGTGGTTGTTTGCGATCAGGATCAGATGGCTGTGGTTGCTTCCGAATTTGATTCAGCTGCAGACATCACGCGGATCGCCATCGATGGCAGCGCTCGATCCAGGCGACGATCCGACAGTCCAAAATACTCCCGATGGCGATCAAACTCTCAGGCGCATGATTTGCGGCCAGATTTCCTCCATCAAGCGTGATCCAACGGCCAAAAATTAATCTGACTTGATCTAGGCCAATATGCATCCGATTTTGATGATTTTTGGACCGTTGGATTCCTATTGAATGGCTGGATTTTATCAAATTTATTAGAGATGTATCAGAGCTATTTTGATTCAAATTTTACTCGAATTCTTTTATATTTTAATGATTGCAAAGGCCATTAGTCCCACATTGTGTAGAAGCAAATTTTTCAGCCCTCCTAGCTCTATAAAAAGGACCCTAAGCCTCCAAAAATCAACATCTTCGATCAAAAGTGAAGCTTTGGTATAGAGCAAAGCTAGGCTATGGGTTAAAAGCTGCTTCGAAGCAATGGATGCCGAGAAGAAGAGCCAAGCTTCTACACCATCTTTCTGCCAATACCGATCCAAGATCAGAGATCAGGCTATTTTATTTTTTTAAATTCTATGTATTTAAATTCTAAAATTTTAATTAATAAAAATTTTATTTTTCCACTTTAATTTCTTGCTTTTTATTTTTATTATAATTTAATTTTTATACCTTAATTATTATGTTTTATTTTATTACAAGTAGATGCTAAGATCTAATTAGTAGATCTTAGTACCAAGTTTAAATTTCTACATCTTTTAATTTTTAATCTTCCAACTTCACTCCTAATTCCAAAACTCAAATCATTTTCTATTTTTTTTTAAAATTAAAGATTTCAAATCTAAAAATACTACCTTCCCTGTGGATTCGATCCGACTCACTGCTATCTACGCATTTTCAATGATTTTAAGAAGTCGGATTAAACTGATAAACACGATGTGTTACCAACAGCATTGCATTCCTATCAAGTTTTTGTCGCCATTGCCATGGAATGTTTTTGATTTTTGATTTTGATTTATTTTAAATAAATTAAAAATAATTTCGATAAATGCTCCCTATCAAGTTTTTGGCGTCGTTGCCGGGAAAGGTATGGACATTAAATTTTTGATCTCTTTGATTTTTCTATAAATAAATTATAAATAAAATTTTTATTTTTTTTAAATATTGCTTGCTAATTTTTTTTATTATTTTGTAAAAAAAAATTAAAGAATAAAAAGAATCAGAAGTTTTGCTTGGTAAGATCAATCCTAACCCTAGTACTCTTTCCTTTTTATTTATTTATTTATTTATTTTATTTTTAAATTAATTTAAAAAATATTTATTTAAATCTAATTAAAAGCCTCATAATAAGATTAGAAATTCTAACTATTTAGAGCATGCATCATATTAGTTTTATTCATTTATTTATTTATTTATTTATTTTTTGGTGATTGCTAGAGGCAAGATAAGTCTTTCAGAATACAATTAGTTACATGCATCTAGTTTAAATTGCATAAAACCCTTTAATTAAAATTTTTTTGTGCATATTCATATTAAATCAAATTAAGGGCGTAACCCAATTAACAAGATAAGGTGGGGATTTGATCACCCTTCCTTGGCCCACAAACAACCAACCAGCATTCTGCATTGACCTAAGCTTTTAATTTTAAAATCAATTAGACATCAACCCTAGGAACTCGAGCTCAGTAGGACAAGGAATCCTAAGAGTTGAACCTGATTAGGATAAGTCAATTTGACTGGTGTCTAGAAAAGTGGTTCAAGGATGACTGGGCCCGAAGGAAGATGGTTTCTAATTGGTTCCGTTCGCTTATCTGGCCAAGCATAATTGATGTCTAAGACAAGCAATGGGGGGACTCCCACCGACCTTACACCTATCTGGCTAGTTGATTGGCTAATCCTACACTTGGAGGGCTTGAAGGTGACCTTGGTAGTTAGGAGCTGTCTAGATCTAGGATAACCCTTAGTTAGGATTGATTGACCAACTTGATTGCTAACCAACATTAAATCTAATTAAACCTAATTCTTCTCTTTCTTCTTAGTTCTAGGACTCCTTAGGACCTCTTCTTTAGAACTCTTCTTTCCTTCTTCTTTCTTTTTATAAAAATAAAATAAAATAAAATAAAATAAAAATTAAATTTAACTAACTAAGAAAATATTAAAAATAATAATTAAATTAAATTAATTAATAAAATAATTAATCTTTAATATAATAAAATAATAAAAAATATTAAAAAAAATTTAAAAAAAAAAATTTTGAGCCACACATTAGGGTTGCACTAATATATGTACGGTAGGAAATCACTTTTTTTGATTTAGTTGAATTTAATTGAATGGTTGATTCACATTAAACATAATAATCAAATGGTTAATATGAACCTAATAGTCCAAAAATTAGATAAAGTTGACCTTCTTGCTCAGAAATTAGATCAACTCCTAATCCTAGGTCAACAATCTCCTGCACAATTCACATCATCTTCTAATTATCAGGAGACTTATTCAAACTGTGCTAGCCCAACCCATCATATGAGTGAATATCCTATGAGTGCACAGTTTCCACATTTTATCCAAGAACAAGTTCAAGCTGCTCAAGGATACTCCAAATTGATTAATGACCCATTTTCAAATTCATATAATTCAGATTGGAGTAACTTTAATTTTTCTTGGACATCCCTCAGACCCAAATTTTACTTGAGCAAAATTATCAAAATAGATCCCAATATCAAAATTATGCCTATAATAATGGTCAGCTTAGTCAGTTTATCCAGCCATCATATTATAATCAGCCCTCATACCCACCTTCTCAACAGACCAATCTAGCTGATGATAGATTTAACCAACTTCAACAATTGATTCTAACTCAACACCAATCTATCGCCAGACTAGAAGCTCAAATAGGATAATTAGTTGAGTCTAACATGAGGAGAGAACTAGATCAACTATCGAACCTACCAATTTCAAATAATCCATCTAATGTCCACCAATCACCTGGACCAAGTTATCAATTTAATGTCTCACCTAAGAATCCCCAATTTGAGAATGCCAAAGTAATTTCTGAACTTAAAAGCTATAGGATTCTTATGGATCCATACCAAGACTAGGTGAGAGAGGCTAGTACTGATGCTAGCCAAAATAAAAACTTAAAGGAACTGGTTAGTACTGAGACTAACCACATAGAAGAATCCGAGCCAAGAATTAGTACTGATGCTAGTTCTAGTTTAAATAAGATAGAAAAAAGGGAAAAGAGAATAGATGATTTACCCGAGACTTATAAACCTAATGTCCTATTTTCTTCAATCCAAGAAGCTGGTTCTTCTTACAAAAATCAAGAGGCATGTAATGAAATGTCAATGGAGTTGTTTAAGCAAGATCACATTAATTTACCTCCTAAATTAAAACCGCCTTTAGTCACCATTCCAGCACCCATTGAATCAAACTTAACTCCTAATACAAAAACTCCATTCATGAGCATTTTAGAAGAGCAAATAGGAGAAATTCTTAATAAACATGGGTCTGAGAATGGAATCATAAATTATATCCCTAAAATTAACAATGAATATATCAATAATAAGATTATAAATCAACTTTCTGAGATTGGCAATCCAAAATCATTGGAATTTATCAATCCAATATTTGACATAGGATAGTAAGCTACATTGTGTCTGGCTGAAGACGGTAAACATAGCACTTGTTGGGAGGCAACCCAATATTTAGTTTTTATCTAATTTATCTTTTTAGTTTATTTTCTTTTTAGGATAATTTGAATAAGTTGGAGGGAGAGCCCAAATTTTTAAAGGCATGTGCTGGATCAAAAATATAGTCAGGTGTATTCTTTCATGTTCTTTATTACACCCTTTATTTTTTCTATTTTTTCTTCTCCATTGAGGACAATGTCGATTAAGTTGGGGGGGAGAAAAAATAAAAATTTTAAAATTTTAAGTCCTCGAAAAAGTTAGTATTTAGTATTTAGACACCTGATTATGCTTAAGAATCGAATTAAATTAAGCATTTTTAAAAGAAAATTGATGCACAGATCAGAGAATCTGTGAGATATTGAGAAATCAAGTATTAAGAAAATTCAATAAAGAGTTTAAGTCTAGAATATAAAAAATTTTTCCTTGGAGCATTTCTAATTATTTCTATTAGCATCAAAGAAAAGTCTACTTTTTATAGGCTTATGTAGGGTAACTATATGTTTCTTCATATAAAAATTTATTTTAATAAAATAGTTTCTAAGTACTTCTCACTGAGTAACCGGGCCTCTTTGCCTAAGCAAGCATTGAGTTTTGCGTCAAAAGGTGGGAAGGGCAAAGAAAATCATTGTAAAGCTAGTCTTAACTCGTAGCCTATTTGATTCGAGCTATTAAGCCCGAGGGGTATTCTATACCTAGTGCCCTAAAGCCAACTAGTTTAGGAGTCATTGGCCCAAGACTCGCTACATGGATCAAATAGAAAGCTTAAGGAGTTAAGACACTCAATAGTGGTACAATGTTAAAATAATAATAATAATAATGATAATAATAATTGGTTTCCCACCAAGTAATCGGGTCCCGTTGCCTAAGTAAGCAATGATATTCGCATCAAAAAGTGGGCAACATAAAAATAAAAAATTAATAAATGAAGGATGGAAGTAGCAATACTCCTGCCTATATGAAAGTTTAGACAAATCAGAGATAAAGGTAGGATAATTTAGAAAAAGTTCTAAAAAATTTAATGTTCTTTACTTAATTTTTCTATTGATAAGTATTAATACCCCAATGATATATCTCATTTAAGCTCTACTGAATATCAATGGCTATTTTGAAAATTGCTTAGGTAAAATTCAAAACTCTAAAAGTTAAAAGGTATTTAAAACTAAATTCTTTCTTTACTCGAGGACGAGCAAAGCTTAAGCTAGGGGTGTGATAAGTATCATAAATTCACCAATAAAAGTATTAATTTATCAATTAATTCATATTAATTTTTAAGAATTAATAATTAATTTATATATAATTTTTAAAAAATTAATATTTTTATTAATTAAAAAATTAATTAAAAAAATAATAAAAATTAAAAAATAAAATTTTATTATCAATAGAAAGAGCTTATTTTTTTAATCATAACAAAATAAATTTTAAGTAAAACGGAGCTAAAATGGAAAAGATATGAATTTTTAAAAAATATAAAATAAATAAAAATTAAATAAAAAAAGAAAATGGCTCAGCCGACTCCGCAAGCCAAGCCACCAAGCCAAGCCAAGCCATCAAAGCCGACTCATCTATTGAAGCCATCAGTCGGTCGACGATCCAGGCGTGGACCGCCAGCTCAGCAAAATTCGGCGAATCAGAGCTTGCCACGTGGTGGACCTAGACCCCTAAAGGGTCCACAAAAATTTATCGTGGCTCATAGGGCAATTTGGTCTTTTCACTTAGCAATAGAGGCACTAATTGGCTGCAGTGTGCGGTGCGGCTAGTCCATGCGGTCCATGGGAACAGTGATTGCGCGATCGGATGGCTGTGGTTGTTTGCGATCAGGATCAGACGGCTGTGGTTGCTTCCAAATTTGATTCAGCTGCAGACATCACATGGATCACCATTGATGGCAGCGCTCGATCCAGGTGATGATCTGATAGTCCAGAATACTCCCGATGGCAATCAAACTCTCAGATGCATGATTTGCGGCCAGATTTCCTCCATCAAGAGCGATCCAACGGCCAAAAATTAATCCAACTTGATTTGGGCCAATACACATCCGATTTTGATGATTTTTGGACCGTTGGATTTCTGTTGAATGACTGGATTTTATCAAATTTATCAGAGATGTATCAAAGCTATTTTGATTTAAATTTTACTCAAATTCTTTTATATTTTGATGATTGCAAAGGCCATTAGTCCCACATTGCCCAGAAGTAAACTTTTCAGCCCTCCTAGCTCTATAAAAAGGACCCTATGCCTCCAAAAATCAACATCTTCGATCAAAAGTGAAGCTTTGGTACAGGGCAAAGCCAGGCTATGGGTTAAAGACTGCTTCGAAGCAATGGATGCCGAGAAGAAGAGCCAGGCTTCTACACCATCTTTCTGCCAATATCGATCCAAGATCAGAGATCAGGCTATTTTATTTTTTTAAATTCTATGCATTAAATTCTAAAATTTTAATTAATAAAAATTTTATTTTTCCACTTTAATTTTTTGCTTTTTATTTTTATTATAATTTAATTTTTATACCTTAATTATTATATTTTATTTTATTACAAGTAGATGCTAAGATCTAATTAGTAGATCTTAGTACCAAGTTTAAATTCTGCATCTTTTAATTTTTAATCTTTCGACTTTACTCCTAATTCCAAAACTCAAATCATTTTCTTTTTCTTTTCAAAAATCAAAGACTTCAAATCTAAAAACACTACCTTTCCTATGGATTTGATCCGACTCACTGCTATCTACGTATTTTCAATGATTTTAAGAAATCGGATTAAACTGATAAACACGGTGTGTTAATGACAACATCGCGTTCCTATCAAGTTTTTGGTGCCATTGCCAGAGAATGTTTTTGATTTTTGTTTTTGATTTCTTTGATTTATTTTAAATAAATTAAAAATAATTCTGGCAAACGCTCCCTATCAACAACCATAAGTCAAAGATGGGTATTAGATACTATGCTGAGCGGCTTTAGGACAAGTGGGAGTTGTTGGGAATTATGTTGCAAAGCCAATCATCAGCCTGTTAATGATTAAGCTATTTTATAATTATAATTAATTTATTAATTAATAAAAATATTTTGGCATCTTTTTCATCATAAGTTTACATATTCTAATGAACTCCATTATTGTGATAAAATCCTTAGGACTATTTAGTTTCGATAAAGAGAAGATTTATCAATTAGTCCTTAAATTTGTTCATGACCAAATGATAGGCTATTAATTAGGACAACGGCGTCTATCAAGCATAGATCGCTATATGCCATATAGGTTGGTTGTCCTCTTAACTAAGGAGTATGGAGACACTGGTATAGCATATAGGTGAGATGTATGGGTACATCATCATTGAACATGACCAACTCTAGAGCATTCTGCTATCGAGAATGTCTTTGATAGGATATAGGTTTAAGTATCCTTTAGACTTGAGATTACCTTAGTGACTTGCAAGCAAGTCACTATGCTTTGTTATCGT